>JAFMOD010000038.1:284349-341081 GCA_019802435.1 Corydoras maculifer
ATTCAAGGTAAATCGGATGCTCTAGATTGCCCCATATAGTGTGTGAGTGAGGGCGGCAGGGTGGCTTAGTGGTTGGCATGTTCTCCTCTCAGCGCTAGGGATTCCCGGTTCAAATCCCCATCTGGGTGGAGTTTTCATGTCCTCCCCGTGTCCGCGTAGGTTTCCTCCGGGTTCTCCGGTTTCCTCCCACAGTCCAAAAACATGGATTCAAGGTAAATCGGATGCTCTAGATTGCCCCATATAGTGTGTGTGTGTGAGGGTGGCATGGTGGCTTAGTGGTTTGGCATGTTCTCCTCTCAGCACTAGGGATTCCCAGTTCGATTCCCCATCTGGGTGGAGTTTCCATGTCCTCCCCGCGTCCGCGTGGGTGTCCTCCAGGTTCTCCGGTTTCCTCCCACAGTCCAAAAACAAGGATCAAGGTCAATTGAAGGCTCTAAATTGCCCCATTTAGAGTGTGTGAGTGAGTGAGTGTGTGCCCAGCGATAGATTGCCCCCTGTCCTGGGTGTATCTGCCCAGCGCCCGAAACGTTCTCCCATGGATGGGCATGGGGAACCCCTCCTCCCCCCACGACCCTGGATGGATATATAACCTTATTATATAACGACACATGCTGCGGTCCCACACTGTAAATGTTTCTACTGAATTAGCGTCGCTGATAGCTCAAGTCTCAAGCGCCGCCGTATTACTCTGGAAAGTTCCGCAGCTGTTGGTAAGGCCCTCCACGCTGGTTAATATATAACGACGGAGCGTCTAATTAAAGCCACAACCTGAAAATAGTTCCTAAATCGGCACAAATATTTACAAGGGCAATTTTATCGCACACCGACAACACCGCACTCGTCCTTACCGGACCTCCTGGACCGTACCACTTGGTTGACCATGGAGGACATGATGTTCCGGAGCTCGTCGGCAGTGCGGGGCAGGCACCAGCCGTCGCGTTCGTCGCACACATCCTCCACGCCATCGTTTTTGTGGATGATGTTTCTGATCCTGGAAGAAGGAGGACAGGGCGACATTTTCGGGAGGGCAAATATAGAGTGGCGTATTGTCCAATCGGGCATCTATGGGTGGCAGTAGGTCGGTACTCCCGTTAATCGGCTGAAATAGCCTTGACGGTGCGCCACCTAGTGGTCAGAGTGACCACTGACCCCAGAGTGGTTTACCTCTTGGAAGAGCTCACGATCTTACGTCTCATTACCATCCATTGGACAGGTGTCTCTAATAAAGTGGCCGTTCAATCTAAAACCCTTACTGTTTGACATCCAGATCGCACAGCTGGTAAAACATCTGCCGGTACGGGGGGAGCATTCCCTCACGGAATATGTAAGCAGACTCCTGCAAAAGATGCGACCATTGGTAGTTACGATGTCCCAATCGCGCCAACAAGGGCCAAACCTTCTAATATGGGCGTGGTGGGTGCGTGGCGCTCACCTTGAGCATGTACTTGGATGACGGGTGGGTGAAGCTCGTCGCCGAGTCTTGGGTGATGTCCTTCAGGCTCACGGGCTGAGGGGCTGGAGATGGGAACAGTCCAGGGAGAGGGTCAATCCAAAACCATTGGGGTATGATGAGTTAATAGACAGGTTTGGCCCCCCGGACGTCCTGATTTGGGCGTCTCACTCACCCGTTTTGTTGACCGAGGTCGGAAGGCTGTACTGGTACGCACTTCGTTTGGCCTTCACAGGCATGTCATGATGGGAGTATCCTGCCAAGAGGGGAACGGCATTGTGATGTCATGGGCGCAGTAACATGCGTGAATTTTAAATACGCCACCTGCTGATGGGAACCATGCAACTCCAACAATATATCATACGGCTGCATATACACTCACCAGCCACTTTGTTACATACACATTATATACACCACCCTAATTTACACCCACTGACCACAGTCAGATGTAGATGTAGATCTCAGGCCTGGCGGTGTTGGGGGGGGGTAATCTGTGATCAGTGTATGCTGGCGTTTGACCTCTTCACCCACCTCATCATTAATGGGGGGGGTGTGGCACTGAAATGATGCTGTTCCGGGGATCCCTCTCCCCTATGTAGTCTGCAGTATCTGCCTCTTTTAGTTCTGCTGCTCTAGTCAGTGATCCCGGAGTCACATGATGCACTGTGTCAATCATTCATTCATTATCTCCCGCTTATCCTCTATTAGGGTTGCGGTGGGGTTCCCCATGCCCATCCAGGGGAGAACGTCTCGGGCGCTGGGCAGATAGACCCAGGACAGGGCGCCAATCCATCGCTGGGCACACACTCAGTCACACAGACATACTCTATATGGGGCAATTTTGAGAATTCAATTAACTTGATCCATGTTTTTGGACTGTGGGAGGAAACCGGAGAACCCGGAGGAAACTGTGTCAATCAATCACTCATTAATTAAATGCTGTGTTAATTATCAGCTCTAACGGCCTTCTTTGTCTGTTTCTTTTGAGGTGTGGCCGCTTTCCTGAAGGTGTGGACAGATCTTCATCCATGGCTCTGCTGACGAATACTGGATGGACCCTGAATATTAATTGGACTGGCAGTCCGGCAGGACGCCCCCTAATGGACTCACATATAGTTTTCCAGTTGTTCCTGTTTTTTCATTTGTTAAATGTCTCTCATGGCTGTCCTACATTGTTGTTGCTGCCTGGCCGCTCGAGGAGGACGAGTCCCCCACTGAGTCTTGGTCCTCACAAGGTTTAATAGGGAGTTTTTTCTTGCCGCTGTCGCTTCGGCATGCTCTTTGGGGGTTTAAAGGCTTTTCATTCTGTAAAGCTGCTTCGGGACGCTGTACTGTTATAAAAAGCGCTATATGAATAAATTACTTGAACTTGCTCAGGGACAGGCGGCTTAGTGTTTGGCATGTTCTCCTCTCAGCGCTAGGGATTCCCGGTTCGAATCCCAATCTGAGTGGAGTTTCCATGTTCTCCCAGTGTCCGCGTAGGTTTCCTCCGGGTTCTCCGCTTTCCTCCCACAGTCCAAAAACATGGATTAAGTCCATGTTTTTGAAAGCTCCAAGTTGCCCCATATGAAGTGTGTATGTGTGCATGTGTGTGTGCCCAGCGATGGATTGCCCCCCTGTCCTGGGTGTATCTGCCCAGCGCCCAATACCTTCTCCCCTGGATGGGCATGGGAACCCCCCCCCCCCCGCCCCCGCACGACCCTAATACAGGATAAAGCAGAAGATAATGGATGAATGAATGAATTGCTCATGGACCCACAGTGGTAACTTCAGTGGACCTGGGATTTGAACCCCCAACCTGACCACTGAGCTACCACGCCCACAGTGGCGTAGATGGTCCTGGACTACAATCTATAACTGTAGAACTACAAAACCTAGCTACATGGTATATAATGGGAAAGTGTATCTAAGTAAGTGGCAGGCTCTCACCCTGTCTCATTCCAAGGCGGATCCGGAAGTCCAGGACCTGGTAGATCTTGGCCTCGGGGGTCTTGCGGGGGTCGTACCCGAATCTGACCCACATGCTCCTCCACGGTCCCGTCAACTAAACCAGCGATTACAGAGACAGAGTCGCGCTATTATACGGTATAGGTATAGTCCAGGTATAGACCATAAGGTGGACGCTCACCATGTAATAAGCGAGGTAGGGGAGCAGCAGCTTCAGTTTCTCGGGGTGAACGTTGATGTTGGCCTTGACGGCATTGCGCGACCACACGGGCCGCCGCTCGAAAAGCTGCGGGGGGGGGGGGGGGAGACAATTATTACAAATTTATATAAAGCAAAACTTATAAAGACATTTGGTAGTTCTACATTCTGTTGTCCATTGGTTGCTCTACATACTCTTGATCCCCTTTTCTTGGATTTGCAATGATTAGAACCCCACTAGACCCCCAAAAGAGCAGGTATTGAGGTAAGTGGATGCTTCTCGGCACTGCAGTGACACCATGTGGTGGTGTTGGTGCACTACAGCTGATAAGCTTCCGTCTCTGCAGTTCCATTTTTAAAGTGAAGCAATGAGGTGGATGTGTCTGATATGGTGCACAGAGTCTGATACACACAAACACAGCGCCCCCTGGTGGCAAAATAGAAAAAGATTTTTTACAGTACCTTTATCATTTCCTCCTCCGCCTTCTGGTCACTGGGGTGAATTGCACTTTTCTTCCAGTTCACCTTGGCAGCTTCCAGAGGCTCGGACGGGACAGTCACGTCGTCGAAGTTCACAAAAATGGCGTTGTGCGGTCGCCGGGCGCGATTCGGACCAATCAGGTTGTCTTTGGAGAGTATGGATTGGGTGTTTCCCTCCCTGTAGGGTTTAAAGAGTTAAACACATTATATATACAATACATACCAACACGTCCCCTAATCTCTAAATAAGGCTCCCACCGGCCAGACTTTGTAAAAACAGTTTGGGGAAGGCCCGTTGCTGTTTCCCATGCACAAGAATTGGTTACATTACAGAAGCGATGGTTGGGTAACTTTATTAACCCCCGTGCCGCCTCACACCGGAACAGGATGAGCCGGAATGGAGATGGGGGGGTGTTTTCCTGACCTGTGCACCACGTCGGGTCGGTAGCAGTAGTCCACTGGGTTGTCCAGGCGGGAGAAGATGGGGGGTGGGACGAAAAGTGGCACGGCGCGGTCGAAGAAGTCCTTCTTCTCGGGTTTGGACAACACGACCTGATCGTATAAAGATATCTGGGATCCATCGGGTTCGTTGTGCACGGCAAGGTACTGGAAATCTGCCATTCCTGCACACACACACACACACACACACACACATACATACATACATTATATATATATATATATATAGGGCGGCATGGAGGCTTAGTAGTTGGCATATTCTCCTCTCAGCACTAGGGATACCCGGTTCGAATCCCAATCTGGGTGGAGTTTCCATGTCCTCCCCGTGTCCGCGTGTGTTTTCATCCGGGTTCTCTGGTTTCCTCTCACAGTCTAAAAACATGGATCAAGGTGAATTGAGTTCTCCAAATTGGCCCATATAGAGTGTGTTTGTGTGAGTGAGTGTGTGTGTGCCCAGCGATAGATTGCCCCCCTGTCCTGGGTGTATTTGCCCAGCGCCCGAGATTTCCTCCCCTGGCATGGGAAACCCGCCCCCCCGCGAACCTAGAGGATAAAGCAGTAGATAATGTATCCATTCATTCATTATCTTCCGCTTTATCCTCTATTAGGGGAGGGGGGGGGGTTCCCATGCCCATCCGGGGGAGAACGTTTCAGGCGCTTGGCAGATACACTCAGGACTGGGGGGGCAATCTATCGCTGGGCACACACTCACTCACACAGACACACTCTATAGGGGGCAAATTGGAGAACTCAATTCACCTTGATCAAAGTTTTTGGACTGCGGGAGGAAACCGGAGAACCCGGAGGAAACCCACGCAGACACGGGGAGAACATGGAAACTCCACCCAGATGGGGATTCGATCCAGGAATTCCTAGTGCTGAGAGGAGAACATGCCAAACCACTAAACCACCGTGAGATAATGTGTATATATATATTTATAGTACACATTAAAAGTTAAAACACGCCCCCTTCTGGCTCTATCCTCCATGTCCTCCACTCACCATATACTTTGTAGTTTCTTTAATTACAGACCATAGTCCATCTCTCTTCTTGTTTTTGCTCGTTCCGTCACCCACAAACAGATGGACTACAGAGTGCCAGTGCAGAACTACAAAGTCCATCCTTACGCTACAGTAAGGGGAGCAAATAAGTGGGCGTGGCCTAACTTTGGACATGTATAAGAGGCTTACGATCGCCTACCTTGGAATTTGTACGTGGTTTCTATGAGGCCCAGAACCTCCACCTCGACCCGAGTCTCGCCGGTGGTCCTGTGGCTCCTGCGCCGCACTCGGAACAGCAGGTTGCTGGAGGAGTAGCGGTTCCCGCAGACCGGGTGGCAGTAGGGGTCTTTGGGGCGATAGCGCAGCTCCAGACGCTTGGAGGAATCTGCATATGTCTGACAGAAATCGTACAAGATCATGAACGTGACGACCACCATGCAGCTGGTGGTTGTGATGGTGGTGGTGGTGGTGCAGGTGCACTGGGGGGGGGGGGCTGAGGAGCCAAATGGACTACAATCTGGAACTGGAGAACTACAAAGTCCATCTATACGGTGGGAGGAGATGACGCAATGGATCAAAACAGTGGAAACGTGAGTATTTAAAAACAAATACGTCACCTTGGACAGTCCACGTTCTCCTCCAATGGTCTCCATCATTTTGTCCACGTTTTTAATTAAACCCGGATATTCCACACACACCAGTCTCTTCTCTGATAACGGGAGAACGACGGCATCACTCCTTTTACCCCCTGATTCTGCAGACGGGGCAGAATTACCCTCTGCAGCCTCCATGCTTCATAACACGAACATGGACTACAGTGTTTGTAGTGTTCGCCAATTCTCATAAATAATAAGAGTCTTTCCGGGTTGTTTTAAAATGCTTTTAAAAATATGTTTACGATGGTTTATAATTGATACGTATTTATTACATAGATTAATTAAGACAAGGACGCGTTTACGATGTTTGTATATTTTTTAAAAGTGGATTTGTTGTAGTATACATATGTGAATACGGCGGTTGCCAGGTAACAATTCATTTACACTTTTTGGCTGCAAAGCCTTTCTTAACAGTCTATTAAATGAGTTCTACTCCATATATCGATACACTATGTACATTTACACTTAAAGATTAAGATTATTATATACATATGGCCATTTGCAATGCTCATACATTTATGTGCTACTATAAATGCCTTATTTCGAAACGCTAATGTGTAAATATGTTTAATTTTTCCGCCACAGCTAGGTGTAATTATTATTACTATGTTCATATCATGATCAAATCTTAATATTTTGCATTTAAAACGTTTAATCAGCGTACCTTCGGTATTTCACGGCGTTTGGAAGGTCTCAATCTGGCAACCCACACCGCTGAACCAGTGGCTCCTTCCTGAAAAGCGGCAGGAACGCAACTTGAGAGAAAATGGTAAAATTAAAGCGTTTAAGATGCGAGTTTGGCGGAAAACGACTCCGTGTTCGTTGCCAAAACGCATTTTGTGCACGTTTAGCAAATAGGTTTCGGTAAAACCGACAAGCGGGCGCGATTTTTTGGGGTTGTTAGCATGGTGGCTAACTGTAGCTTCTAATGGTCACATGACTAACGTTTAGTGCTTTAAAACAAACAGACCGTATTTTACGGATTAGAATCTAACGTTAGTGTAAATTTGATTTACATTTCATTTCTATTCACACACGACGACTGACAAGTTAAAAATTGGACGGTAATCCGTTACACACAGCATCACTTTGAATTGTGTACGGATTACCGATAAGGGTTCGGATCCGATTCGATCAGAATCGACACCTCGTGGTTAAAAGTATGTGGACGACCATGGAACCTTAAAACCTCACGAAATGTCTCGCTGTGTTTGCATTACGTCACAGTGTACTTCGTTTAAATGTCAATCCAGTCACTGATCAGGGTGATGACAGGGGCTGGAGCCTATCCCATCACTTATAACCCTATAACTCAAAGAGTGGGGTTAATAGTATGCTTTTATAGTTTACTCAGACACCTGGTTTCAACCCTGACTGACTTTAATCAGCTCCTCTTAACATATAGATGGACTTTGTAGTTTTATAAATACAGATTGTAGTCCTTTGGTGAAGTGATGAACTACAAAGTAGTGCAGGAGGGGTAGAACCGAAGACGAATTGTAAAAGCAATTAAAGTATAGTGTACTAGCCGCTTGGCCCAGCCTTGTTATGGCGTTTCCTGCAAACGGCGTCAATTTTAATTCACTTTAATGTAATTGTTGAAATAGCGATCTGCCGAAGTCAGAGTGCACCAGACTCTTAAAGGGAATGACGAGTGACACGCTGGTTTATAACATCCATGAATCATGTTGTCCCAACAGCGAAGACGCACTGACACGCCCTAAAACAAGCTGCGTGGTCATTTTAGGGGTCACTAAAAAAAGTTACATCATTAAAGCCCCTTCAGGGCGCTTCTTGGCGGGTTGTAAAGGGTTTCCAAAACTTCGCAGGGTCCTAAAGAGTAAGTATGTCACATGTCATGGTAATCGAATCAACTGTGTATATAAATTTAGAGATATGGGGGGTGGTATCTTAGTGGTTCGGTTGTTGGGTTATCAGTCTGAAGGTTGGGGCTTCACAGGGGTCCGCTGAAGTTACCCCTAACCCTCTTTGCTCTAGGGGGCGCTGTATCATGGCTAACCCCGTAATCTGATCCCAACTCTTGTCCTCATGTGAGATGCCCAGTTTCTTTTTGTTGGCATGCTTTCACCCCATTCCAAAAACTACCGTTTACCTCCCACGTGTCTCACTAACGACCACCGGATCGTTAATCAATCCCACTAAACACTTTCAACTAACCTTTTTGTTTGTGTTGGAATTTATTCACTTGATATTCATTTGTCTGCTTTCTTTTTAATTTCCTTTCTTTTATTGTTTGTTCTCCCTCATTCGTGATAACGCACCGTTTCCATCTCTTGATGTCCCTCACACCTTCACCTCCTCCTCCTCCTCCTCTTCCTCATGCACTGTCTCCCATCCTGCCTCCAATCAACTGCGCGGTGCTCAGGCTGGTCACAGAGTAAGTGTCCCTCGGCGTAGACGGAGGTAGTGTGTGGGTCTGTCATACGAACATTAAAAAAAACACACAAATAATTTATTCGTTTTCTAAACACGTTCACCAGGAATGCTAAAGCCTATCCCAGCAATTAAGAGGGCAGAATGGAACAGACAAGCACACCCAGATGTCCATATAAGGAAACACTTGGGACGTTTTTAAACGGAGGATTCATCTACTAGCATGTTTTGTGGACTGAAATAGGGAGAACATGCAAACTCCACATAAGAAGGATGTGGCCTGGAAGCTGTGAGAGCATACTGCACCGTCATGTCAAATTTAAAATTATATTAAAATAACAAAATATTAAACCATATAAATGTTTATAATATTGATATCTGCCTTTTAGTCTGTCAGTGCTGGGATAGGTTCTAGCACCACCACCACCACCACTACCTGGATGACCCTAATGAGGATGATTGGGTTGGGGAATCGTTCAATTAATATATTAAATAAATGAGCTGGAGGTCAGCAGTAAGGATGTGGAGTGCTCCCTGGTGGACGAACTATGCAATGACAGCTATATTAGTAATAATGGATGGATGGATCATCTTCTCGCTGGCTCCCTTTTAATTCGATATCTCTAGTTGGTCCTTGTGTTGGGCGACCTGCACATCCCTCACCGGTGCAACACTTTACCAGCCAAGTTCAAGAAGCTGCTGGTCCCCGGCAAGATCCAGCACATCCTCTGCACCGGCAACCTCTGCACCAAGGAGAGCTACGACTACCTGAAAACGCTGGCGGGAGACGTCCACATCGTGCGGGGAGACTTCGATGAGGTAGATGAGAGATCACTTTTGCATTGACAGTGTTTGGTATATTTAAAAAAAACACCAACGAGAACTTGCTTTAACATTTCAGAACCTAAACTACCCCGAGCAGAAGGTGGTGACCGTGGGTCAGTTTAAGATCGGCCTGATTCACGGGCACCAGGTGATCCCGTGGGGGGACATGGCCAGTCTTGCTCTTCTTCAGAGGCAGCTGGATGTGGATATCCTTATATCGGGCCACACACAAAAGTTCGAAGCCTTCGAGAATGAAAACAAGTTCTACATCAACCCTGGCTCGGCCACGGGAGCCTACAATGCCCTGGAGAGGTACAGCACCGACATTTACGACATAATTCATGTGTATTCGGGAAAATTTGATTACCCCAATGGTTAAAACTACAATTATTGTGAAAGTTCCTGAGTTTCAGCTGATGGGCCACAGGATGAGTACCCCAAGTGTCAGAACTAGGACCGTTTAAAACTGTCAAAAACATATCAATTTTCGAAATGCTTTGAAGTCAAGCTTCTATTTCCATCTTCCTTCGCAGCAACATCATCCCCTCCTTCGTTCTGATGGACATCCAAGCCTCCACAGTCGTCACGTACGTTTACCAGCTGATCGGCGACGACGTTAAAGTCGAGAGGATCGAATATAAGAAGTCGTGAAGACCCTCCGGACTTTCGGTTGCCTCCCTTTAACACGCATTCGGTTTCATTCCTAATCAACCGCAGCCCGTAACCCCGGCTCATGGCGGCCACTGTATCATAAAAGCTCCACCGTTTATACGTCATCACCATTTTCTTTATTAGCGCGATCAAGAATGCAGCGAAGCCATATTGTCCGTCGGCGTGACTAATTGCACCACTTGTGTTTAATTGTACGTTAACATATGACCTTTTCAAGACATGTGCTGTAGATCTCATGGCTGGAATGCAATGGAAAATGTTTAATACTAAATAAAACCCCACCATCACCAGGTAGCAACCGCTATGCTAAAGAATTTATATATGAAATCTGATTATCTAATAAACTGTACATGTTAGCTTGGGTTTTTTTCGTGGCATTGCTGTGATTATACACTGCTTTCAAACAGGTCCGTGTCCTGAAATGATGGATAGGACTGTCAACAGCCACGCCCTGCCATCCCAACATCAGTACCCAACCTTCTGAGAGCTCATATTATGAACACATAATAGTACAATAGCCTTTATTATTCATTTTAAAGTAGTGTTTTATTATTTTTGTCATCTATCTGTATCTTTTATTTTATTGTTTATTCATTTCTTGTGACATTTGTCAATAAAAACAATAAAATCTCACACACGCTAAGCGCTAGGCAAAATAACTGGCCGAACCCCAAATAACGTGCTTTTATATGTGCAAGTGCACTAGCTAAAGGGTACTATCATAGCCGTTGTTGCCTAAATAGTGTGCTACCGTTCTTGTATCAATGCGTTTGAGATACGGCCCATGATACGTCGAAAAACAGCATGGAGGTGGCGTCGCGTTTATTACGCGCCGTGTTTAAACCTTAAAGCTTTTCTTTATGATTAAACAATAAAATATAACAAAACAACAATTAAAACATTTATTATAAAGCCGAAATGCCTCGCTACGCACAACTCGTTATGGGTCCCGCTGGAAGTGGGAAGGTAAGGGATAGCGAAATATGCTAACGGGATGAAATACTTTATTAAACTTTATTAAAATACGTAATTAAAGTATAGATATGCAAAATGTATTTTAAAACTATTTTTAATTTTTTTTTTAATTTTTAAAAATGTGTAGTACAATTTTTACCGCGAGTTGGCTAAGGTAAGGTAGTGTACGGTTTGCCGTTTTGAAATGACTATCTGTTTTACGTACACTGCGGCTTATTAAAGTTATTGAATAAAGTCTGAATTGCACAAAGGGAAGTATGACATAATGATGGTTCCGACCCAGTTCTCTATGATGTAATGATGTGTAGTTACACTAAGAGCACGGTACAACCATTACACCATTACAACGGTATTTATTCCCCACCATACTTTGCTGTTGACAGTATGAATTTGGTCATTTAGCAGACACTTTTATCCATAGCGACTTACAATGTGAGCAAAGGGTTATTAACAACATCCCTGGAGCAATGAGGGTTAAAGGCCTTGCTCAAGGACCCATTGCTAACTTTAGTGGACCTGGGATTTGAACCCCCAACCTTCAGGTTGCTAGCCCAATGCCCTAACCACTAAGCTACCACACCCTGGAACACTATGGGCTAAGGTGGTTGTATATACCTCAGGGGTTAGAACTAGGACCGCTTTAAAGCTGTGCAGCATCTTTCACGTTCTCACACTGTGGCCACCTCTCGTGCATTGCAGAGCACATACTGCACCACCATGATCCAACACGCCGAGGCCATCAACCGCTCCATTCAGGTGGTGAATCTCGACCCGGCTGCGGAGCACTTCAATTACCCCGTCATGGCAGGTATGCCGAGCATAGGACATTGAGGCTGAAATCCTTAACGGCTGAGATTCTATGACGTTCCCGTGTGGCAGATATCCGGGAGCTGATCCAGGTGGATGATGTGATGGAGGACGACTCGCTGAGGTTCGGGCCGAACGGAGGGCTGGTGTTCTGCATGGAGTACTTTGCCAATAACTTCGACTGGCTGGAGGAAAATCTCGGACACGTGGAGGACGACTACATCCTTTTCGACTGTCCAGGTTCGTATCTGTTGGTGGTAGCTCCACCACCTTGTGTCAATCACGTAGATGTAGTTTGTAGTTCTACAATTACAGACTGTAGTCCATCTGTTTGCTACATAATTTGTTAGTTCTTTAAAGTCAAGATAACACCAGTATGCAGGTGGGGCAACAGTATTAACACTGTGGTTACATAACAGAATAACACCACCACCACAATGTCATTGCACAATGTCATCCCCTGGATATTCACCCCCGTGTTTTCCCCCGTGTTAATGTCACCCCCGTGTTTTCCCTCTGCAGGTCAGATCGAGCTCTACACTCACCTCCCGGTCATGAAGCAGCTGGTGGAGCAGCTTCAGCAGTGGGAGTTCCGCGTGTGTGGAGTCTTTCTGGTGGATTCTCAGTTCATGGTGGAGAGTTTTAAGGTGATGATGATGATGATGATGTCGCTTTTCCTCCTACTGCGTGTATAGTCCGTAATGAATTGCGGTTGGTTTGCAGTTCATATCCGGTGTAATGGCGGCTCTGAGCGCCATGGTGGCGCTGGAGATCCCGCAAGTCAACATCATGACCAAGATGGATCTGCTGAGTCCAAAAGCTAAGAAGGAACTAGAAAAGTAAGTGTCAAACCGTGGTTGTATATATATATATATATATATATATATATATATATATATATATATATATATATATGGATATATATATATATATATATATACGGATGGATATATATATATATATCCATCCGTCCATTATCTTCCGCTTTATCCTCTATTAGGGTTCATGCCCATCCAGGGGAGAACGTCTTGGGCGCTGGGCAGATACACCCAGGGCAGGGCGCCAATCTATCGCTGGGCACACACTCACTCACACACACACACTCCATATGGGGCAATTTGGAGAACTCAATTGACTTGATCCATATTTTTGGACTGTGGGAGGAAACAGGAGAACCCGGAGAAAACCCACACGGACGCGGGGAGAACATGGAAACTCCACCCAGATGGGGATTCGAACCGGGAATCCCTAGCGCTGAGAGGAGAACATGCTAAACCACCATGCCACCTATATATATATATAATGTGACTATATACAGTACCAGTCAAATGTGTGGACACGCCCCCTTATGGCTCCATGGTCTATTTTCTCTGTCTACTGTATAGATGGTGTTTGTAGTTTTTACAATAACAGACTGTAGTCCATCAATGATATTATACAGGTATCATTAGGGTGGTGGATTATTGTCCGTTCTGCAGTGCCAATGATGCGGTGAGGGGGTTTTAACGCCACAGTGCTGCTGTAATTTCATTTAAACAGCCCAGTTACACCGGTGGGATAGGAGTAATTCCCCGAGCAAATAATACCCGCTCTGTGGGGGTACTATTGGGGTCCTAATCATTAGAGAACAGAGGTCACAGTATGTCCTGTACATTCTGTAATTGTAGAACTACAAAGTCCTTTACAGCAAGTGTATCTGAGAACGGGCGGCATGGTGGCATAGTGCTTTAGCATGTTCTCCTCCTAGCACTAGGGATTCCGGGTTCGAATCCCCATCTGGGTGGAGTTTCCATGTTCTCCCCGTGTCCACGTGGGTTTCCTCAGAGTTCTCCGGTTTCCTCCCACAGTCCAAAAACATGGATCAAGTCAATTGAGTTCTTCAAATTGCCCCATATAGAGTGTGTCTGTGTGAGTGAGTGTGTGCCCAGTGATAGATTGCCCCCCTGTCCTGGGTGTATCTGCCCAGGGCCCGAAACATTCTCCCCTGGATGGCCCCCCCGTAACCCTAATATAGGATTAATTCATTCATTCCTTATCTTCCGCTTTATCCTATACTAGGGTTGCGGTGGGGTTCCCCATGCCCATCCAGGGGAGAACGTTTCGGGCGCTGGGCAGATACACCCAGGACAGGGGGGGCAATCTATTACTGGGCACACACTCACTCACACAGACACACTCTATGTGGGGCAATTTGAAGAACTCAATTGACTTGATCCATGTTTCTGGACTGTGGGAGAAAACCGGAGAACCCGGAGGAAACCCACGCGGACATGGGGAGAACGTGGAAACTCCACCCAGATGGGGATTCGAACCGGGATTCCCTGGCGCTGAAAGGAGAACATGCCAACCACTAAGCCACCTTAATATAGGTATCTTAATATAGGATTAAGCGGAAGATAATGGATAGATGGATGGATGGAACTGAGAACGTAGACGATAAGTGGAGCAAAAACGGGGTGTGTCCTAACGTTTGACTGCCACCGGATGGATGTGTGATGTGCTGTAGGTATCTGGACCCGGACATGTACTCGATGATGGAGGACAACTCTGCATCGCTGAGAAGCGAGAAGTTCAAAAAGCTCACCAAGGCCATTTGCGATTTGGTAGGTTGGTTTTAAGCTCCGTCAGTGGATTCACCTCCACCCAGCACGTAGATGAACTCTGTAGTTCTACTACAGTAGAATACAGTGCTCAATACCTCGATCGCGAAGGGGTGTCAGGTCGATCGCGATAGAGGTTTGGGAAAAAGAAAAAATCACGTATCAGCGCTTTATTTACAGCACAGCATCGGAAGCGCTTATACACACGCGCGCATTTTAACACACAATGTGATTCATACTGAATCATGATCTCTGCAAGCGTCACGATCTCTACAATCCCCCCCCCGTCTCTCTTGCTGTTCCAAAACCGGCCCGTGGCCACGCCTCCGTGCCTAAATCCGAAGCACTGCCTCGCGAATCATCTACATTAGATAGTTTCTGTTTGTGTTTTTACACTTTATTTGACTAACAACACGAGTGAAGGACTTCACTCCAAAAGAACGAAAATACCACTTTCATTTAGAGGGGGGAGGATGAATATTGTTTTGCAATGTCCAACTCAAAATGTCTTTGCACTTCCATTGTGTTTGGTCGTTTGGACTTTTCTACTAACATCTATCTTTCCATCCATTATCTTCCGCTTTATCCTCTATTAGGGTTGGGGGCGGGGTCCTCCATGCCCATCCAGGGGAGAGCGTCTCAGGCGCTGGGCAGATACACCCAGGACAGGGGGGCATTCTATCCCTGTGCACACACACACACACACTCTCTCTCTCACACACACACATTCTATATGGGGCAATTTGGAGAATTCAATCGACTTTATGCATGTTTTTGGAATGTGGGAGGAAACCGGAGAACCCGGAGGAAACCCATGCGGTCACATGGAGAACCTGGAAGCTTCACCCAGATTGGGATTCAAACCGGGAATACCTAGTGCTGAGAGGAGAACATGCCAACCCACTATGCCGCCCCGTAAAATGCTAATGTAAATACGAAATACAAATCCCTGAATGAGTTGAGTTTCTGTTACCAACTCAATTAAATGTTTAAAATGAACTTAATTAGGGCGGCACGGTGGCTTAGTGGTTGGCATGTTCTCCTCTCAGCGCTAGGGATTCCCGGTTCGAATCCCAATCTGGGTGGAGTTTCCATGTTCTCCCCGTGTCCGTGTGGGTGTCCTCCGGGTTCTCCGGTTTCCTCCCACAGTCCAAAAACATGGATCAAGTCAACTGAGTTCTCAAAAAATTGCCCCATATGCTAAACCACTAAGCCAACGTGCCCCCCAATATTAACATGATGTGTGTAAACAGGTTGAATATAAAAGCCTAAAAAAATGATTAACCCCGGGAGATCTGGATGACCTGTCCAATGGAAAAGTAGATCTCGGGCCAGAAAAGTGTGGGCACCCCTGTTCTACAGTTACAGTCTGCATGTAGTAACCCCCCACAGAGCAGGTTATATTGACATGATGTTGGGTGCGAACCTCCCGAAACCTTCTGACGTTCCAGATCGACGACTACAGCATGGTGCGCTTCCTGCCCTTCGACCGCACGGACGACGAGGGCATCAACGTGGTCCTGCAGCACATCGACTTCTCAATCCAGTATGGCGAGGACCTGGAGTTCAAGGAGCCGAAGGTAGCCATGGCGACTCTTTAATGAGTCTTCTTCATGAGGAGTGGTGAATTAAAAGGAATCGCATGGGGGGGGTGTCAAAGGTATATGATTCCTGGTGATGTCATCGAGGGCTGTCCTTTGTTTTGGTTCCAGGAGGAGGACGGGGAGCCGGGCAATTCCAACTACGATGAGTTTTTTCAGGACGGAGTGGCTTCTTAGTGGCTTTGACGCTCACGTGGCGGACTGCGCGATGCCACGAGCCTGCTTAATTTATCACTCATTACATAGTTTTTATTTTAGCTCATAAATAATAGGTTCTTTATTCTCAAATGGATGTATTTTGCAATAAAACTGTACAGAACCTGATGGTTTTTTGTCATTTTGCATTATACACATGTGTATAATAATAACTGGGTTCTCCAGTTTCCTCCCATAGTACCGAAAAAGAAATCACAGGAACTAAATTTTCCTGCCAACCACTATGCCGCCCCGTAAAATGCTCATGTAAATACAAAATACAAATCCCTAAATTAGTTGAGTTTCTGTTACCAACTAAATTAAATGTTTAAAATGAACTTAATTATGGTGGCTTAGTGGTTGGCATGTTCTCCTCTCAGTGCTAGGGATTCCCGGTTCGAATCCCAATCTAGTTGGTGTTTCCATGTTCTCCCCGTGTCCGTGTGGGTGTCCTCCGGGGGTCTCCGGTTTCCTCCCACAGTCCAAAAACATGGATCAAGTCAATTGAATGCTCAAAAAATTCCCCCATATAGAGTGTGTCTGTGTGAGTGAGTGTGTGCCCAGGGATAGATTGCCCCCTGTCCTGGGTGAATCTGCCCAGCGCCCGAAACGTTCTCCTCTGGATGGGCATGGGGAACCCCACCGCGACCCTAATAGAGGATAAAGCGGGAGATAATGAATGAATGAATGAAAATGAACTTAATTAATGATATTATGAAAAATCCGGGGCGGCACGGTGGCTTAGTGGTTAGCACATTCGCCTCTCAGCGCTAGGGATTCCCGGTTCGAATCCCCATCTGGGTGGAGTTTCCATGTTCTCCCCGTGTCTGCGTGGGTTTCCTCCGGGTTCTCCGGTTTCCTCCCACAGTCCAAAAACATGGATCAAGTTAATTGAATTCTCAAAATTGCCCCATTTAGAGTGTGTCTGTGTGAGTGAGTGTGTGCCCAGCGATGGATTGGCCCCCCCCCCCCCCCCCCCCCCCCCCCCCCCCCCCCCCCCCCCCCCCCCCCCCCCCCCCCCCCCCCCCCCCCCCCCCCCCCCCCCCCCCCCCCCCCCCCCCAAATCCGCTTTAAAATAGGGACGGTAACATTACTACCCCCTGGTGTCCATCAGGCGTAACTACAGGAGCCCTCGCCTCCCCGCTTCTCTTCCTGTATCACAGTGTTGGGTGGGACGGCGGAAGCGGCGGCTCGTTTCTGGATCATTTCTATCGGATTTAATTGTTATTAACACCGCAATTAACATTAAAAATGCCGGTAAGCGACTTAAAAACGTTTAAATGTTAAAAGACGCCAAAATAAGCCTCGTAGATAAACGCTTTAACCGCAGACGCTGAAAAGCTTCGGCTGCTCGCTACCCCGTTAGCCAAACAGTCTATAAATCTCTCATTTAGACGTTTTTCTGACTAAAATTAACGTGTTTTATCTCTTTTCAACGTATATTTATCTGTAAATGGCATGCAGTAAAGTAGAAACATTATAAAGCTGTGTTATTGTAGTGCTGCAGCCCTTAAAAGGGCTTTAAAAGGTTAAAAAGGCACATAAATCTCAAAATATTTATAAATATCTGTATAATATATATAATTATATAATTTTCTGCTCGTTTAAAGGCTTATCACTCGAATCTGATGGATTCTGATACCAAACTGGTGGGAAACATGGCCCTGCTGCCCCTCAGGACACAGTTTAAAGGTCCAGCACCGAAAGAAAGTGAGTTTTTGAGTCATATTTTGTTTTTTTTTGCAGGTTGAATGATGTTATTTGACTGTTTTTTATGGAAAGCATGATTTATAGGACTTCAGAGTGTCTTCTGTAGACCAGACGTTGACATGTCCTTAAATGGACGGCTGTGTGACGGCACCGTGGGCTGCGTTTCCTCTTTTCTTGATGTCTTTTTTTTATTTCCCTCCCGCAGCCAGAGAGCAAGACATCATCGACGAGGCCATCTACTTCTTCAAAGCCAACGTTTTCTTCAAGAACTATGAAATCAAGGTGAGTGTCAGCATGTCTCAACCTGGCGTCATGTCTCAACCTGTTGCCGTCAATGGCTCGCACGGCACACGGCCCAATTTTTAAGCCCCTAGCGACCACGGGATTTGATTCAAAGGCTGAATTTGCTCAGCAGGTTGCGTTGAATGATGTTAGATGTTCAGTAAACGGCCTCGGAGATGCAGGTTGTTCCAAACCGATTTGAATGCAAGTTACTGAATAGACAACCAATTGTACAGAAAAATCATCAATGGCGGGCAACCACGATTGATGAGAGAGCTCTGGTTCTCAAAGATCCAGCTTGGGTTTATATACCTTAGGAGGGCTGTCTTTTTCCTATGTATGTGCTTAAGCAGTCCTGTGTCTTGGTGAGAACATCCCCTTAAACATCTCAAACTTCTCCACCATCTGGTCCTGCTTCCTGCCTCCTCCTAGGGCATGAACTTAAGGCCTGTTTCTGTTGACTGTCCCATTGTTCCTGTTTTTCATGTTCAGTTGAACCATTAAAACACACAGATTACATACATTTAAACAGTTTGGATAAATTAATGCAATTTATGTGTTTTATGTTTAATAAATTCCAACAATAAGGCGGCTTAGTGGTTTAGCATGTTCTCCTCTCAGCGCTAGGGATTCCCGGTTCGAATCCCCATCTGGGTGGAGTTTCCATCTTCTCCCCGTGTCTGCGTGGGTTTCCCTCCGGGTTCTCCGGTTTCCTCCCACAGTCCAAAAACATGGATCAAGTCAATTGAATTCTCCAAATTGCCCCATATAGAGTGTGTGTGTGTAAAAGAGTGTGTGCCCAGTGATAGATTGTCGCCCTGTCTTGGGTGTATCTGCCCAGCGCCTGAGACGTTTTCCCCTGGATGGGCATGGGGAACCCCCCCCCCCCCCACCGCAACCCTAATAGAAAACAAAGTGTGAGATAATAAACGAATGAATGAAATTCCAACAATAAACATAACAATATAACAATATAATTTGATTAGCTAGCAAGTGTTTTTTTTTTTTTTTCCCCTCCACACATTTTTATTGATGACGCAGCAGAAAAAATACATAACTGCATACAATTCCAGTAGTTATAAAGAGAACATCAATTTTTACCCTACACCCCCATACATACACAAACAAACGAACATATCTATATAACATATACATGTCCATATACACATATGCACTTACACATCTACACGACTGTGGGAGGAAACCGGAGAACCCGGAGGAAACCCACGCGGACACGGGGAGAACATGCAAACTCCACCCAGATGGGGATTCGAACCGGAAATCCCTAGCGCTGAGAGGAGAACATGCTAAACCACTAAGCCACCGTGCCGACCAGTTAAATAATAAGAACGAAAAAAATAAGTCAATAAATAAATTAAAATGATCATAATTATGGAAAATCACTAAATTAAAAATAAAATCTAAATAAATATAAAAATAAAAAAAGAAAAGTAAAAAAAATAAAGAAAAATTAAAGTTAAAATAAAAAAAGAAAAAAGATTTACCTCCATCCTCCCCCACTACAACCAGATTATTAAAATTTTTAAAATAGGCTGCCATGTCTCAAAGAATTTGTCAGCTGAATTTCTCAGGTTGAACTTACAAGTGTTTTTCTTATGAATGTCATCGTAGCAATGTCGAGGCGCTCGTATGATGAAACCGTCGTGATGGTATTTAATCGCGATTAATTGCAAAAAACGATTACTTGTCGCATCCCTAATACTGTATAGCAAGTGTACTAACCCATTATCTTCCGCTTTATCCTCTACTTTGGGATGCGATGTGCATCGTAAACCCATGGCTTCATCGTTTCCCCGTTTTTTTGGCAGAACGAGGCTGACCGGACGCTGATCTACATCACGCTGTACATCTCCGAATGCCTTAAAAAACTGCAGAAGGTGAGCGGCACACTGATTTATTCATAATAACGAGGTTCTTAAATCACACGGGCCTTCGAAGCCCACTGTAAAAGCTCCGCCCACCGTATGGATGGTGTTTGTAGTTCCCAAGTTACACCCTGTAGACCATCAGGGTCCCATGGGTTGGATACTGTTTGGGTGGTGGATCATTCTCAGCGATGTGGAGTTTTTAAACAGTGTAACCGCTGCTGAGACGCATCCACCAATCAGCATACACCAGACACTGATGGATGATCAGAGGACCACTAATAAGGTGGTGGATGCAGTGCTGATGATGATGATCCACCACCCAAATAATGGCGCAGTTGTAGGCTTAGGGTTAAGGAACCATCTTGCGACCTGAAGGGCCCCGGTTTGATTCCCGGTCCCAACAATGTACCCAGTACCATAGCTGAAGTGCCCTTGTGTGTCCACTGCACAGATGGGTTGAATGTGGAGGACACATTCCTCTGTGTGTAGGGCATTGTATAGTACCTGCTCCCTGTGGGGGGTCCTTAATCTTCCAGGAATAGGACGCTGAAGTCGCAAGAGTCCCATGGGTCGGATACTGTTTGGGTGGTGGATCATTCTCAGCGATGTGGAGTTTTTAAACGGTGTAACCGCTGCTGAGACGGCATCGGCATCCACCAGGCACTGATGGATGATCAGAGGACGACCCACAATGCGGCAACAGATAAGGTGGTGGATGCAGTGCTGATTATGATGATCCACCACCCAAATAATGGAGCAGTTGTAGGCTTGGGGTTATAGAAAACAGTGGTTGTGGTTAGTGGTTGGCATGTTCTCCTCTCAGCACTAGGGATTCCCGGTTCGAATCCCCATCTGGGTGGAGTTTCCATGTCCTCCCCGTGTCCTCGTGGGTTTCTTTCGGTTCTCCGGTTTCCTCCCACAGTCCAAAAATATGGTTCAAAGTCAATTGAGTTCTCCAAATTGCCCCATATAGAGTGTGTCTGTGTGTGTGAGTCTGTGCCCAGCGATGGATTGGCGCCCCGTCTTGCGTGTATCTTCCCGGCGCCTGAAATTTGCTCCCCTGGATGGGCATGGAGAACCCCCCCCCCCCGACCCTAATAGAGGATAAAGCGAAAGATAATGAATGAACGAATGGTTGGTATCCGGCTCAGCAGTCCAGCGTCACCAGCTCTTGTTGTCGTTGCTCCACAGTGTAGCTCAAAAGGACAAGGAGAAAAGGAGATGTACACGCTCGGGATCACCAACTTCCCCATCCCTGGAGAGCCGGGCTTCCCGCTCAACGCCATGTACGTCAAGCCGTCCAACAAGCAGGAAGACGGTACGCATCGCATCCACGGTCCATCGTTCCGCAGACGTTTTTTAGGTTGTTGACGGTGTCTCTAATGAGCCTCGGTCCTCACAAGGTTTTATCCTTTGAAAAACACAACGTAACGGGACGTTTTGTCTTGCCACTGTCGCTCCGGCTCGCTCTTTGCGGGTTTTGGGCCGTATAAATGAATTTATTAAACCCGAACTCGAACAGGTTCCTAAATTCGCTGTGTTTGGTTCCACCAGAGACCATGAGGGCGTATCTGCAGCAGCTGCGGCAGGAGACGGGATTGAGACTGTGTGAAAAGGTGTTCGACCCCCAGACGGACAAACCCAGCAAGGTACCACCAGCAACCAATCATCACACAGCGACTTTAACAGATCTAGAGCTCCGCCTACCGTAGCTACTGCATCACTGTAGGCCACCTGTGTCTCTGCATACTGCAGAGTTCTATTCACCACCACCAAACCGGTGCTATTTGGGTGGTGGATTCTTTGGCACTGTTTATACTGATGTGGTGGTGGTATCCAATTGTACGAGTGAATCACACCCAGCAGTGCAGTGCTGCCCTATTGCTCCACCAAGTGGCAACACCCTCAGTATAGAGCGGCGAGGGTGTTGCCACTTGGTGGATCAGACCCAACAGTGCAGTGCTGCTCTATTGCTCCACCAAGTGGCAACACACTCACTTTAGTGCTGCGTGTCATCCACCACCCAAGTGACTATTAGAGAAAGGGGTGGAACTGTGTATGTGGCGAGAGAGACAAAATACACATAATTTTGAGAGGAGCTGGTGGAACTGAAGGAGTCCCCCCCTGAGTCTGGTCCTCACAAGAATTTTTTTTTTTTTTTTTTTTTTTTGGGGGGGGGGGGGGGGGGGATTCGAACCGGGAATCCCTAGCGCTGAGAGGAGAACATGCCAACCACTAAGCCACCGTGCCGTTTGGGTTTTTATAATTGTTTATAATTATAAATGTGGGTACAATAGGGGGAGGGGGGGGCTGTACGCTTGTGATCAAGGAACCAACCGAATGACCCGAAGGTCCCCGGTTCGATCCCCGGTCTCACCAAGTACTATAACTGATGTCACCCCAGCACTGTGGACGAGGGTCCCTGTTCCGCTGGATGCTCACGTCTGCGTTGTGTGTCTGTTGCAGTGGTGGGTTTGCTTTGTAAAGAAACAGTTCATGAACAAGAGCCTGTCTGCGCCCGGCCAGTGAGCGCCCGAGGGTTCTCCCGTCGGAACTTCCGGAAAGACGCCGCTGCCCAAGACCGGACGACTGGATTCCTCCGGTCACCGTTTCGGTCCTGCTCCCAGACTTAAAAAAAGAAATTTTTATACCACCTTCACCTCGAGTTGCTTTCCTTCCCGCACCGTGTGTCTGTAAAGGTTCGAGGCCATCCAATAAACAATTCCATATTAAAGCCCATTATTACTATTTAATGATGAAAATGATTTCCTCCCACAGTCCAAAAACATGCATTCATGGTGAATTGGCTGCTCTAAATTGCCCCATATAGTGTCTTTGGGAGTCCAGCATTTAATGGGTACCCAATACGCTATAACTGACCACGTGAAGGAAAGCTCAAAAAGCCATCTTACGGAAAAATAATCTTTATTAGTCTTGCGCAAACGTCTCGGAGACGAGGGCCGAGTTCGGATCAGGCGTTTAAAACCAATACGCGTTGCATAAACCGAGTGCTGGGTGTCGCTGGCTCAGAGGCAGTGAGGAGGGAGACAAGTCCAAAGGTCATGCATTAAACTTCAAAAGACGGACAATAAATAACACGCAGGGACGAACACAACCGGCAAGGGGGTCGCTTTAAATAGTTATGATGGCGCTGACGGAGAACGGCTCGAGTGACCTCCATCTTAGCGTTTGGTGGATCTGGGGAGGAGAGAAAAAAAGAGCCATGAACGCCGATCGCTGAGTAACAGGTTTCCAGTTTCTCTATTATTTAAATTAGAGCCTTTTTTTGATAGTGCTCAGAGGTGTGTGTTATTGTCGATGAGGTCACGACTGAACAAATGGCTCAGCCAATCAGATTTAAGGTGGAAAGAGCCTGTTTTTTAAATATATAATATGCAGTAATGCATTTTAAACCCTGGTTATATGATGGCGGTATAGTATAAAGAGGTTTACCCTATTTTGAGAGTAGCACAATGGTGGGCGGGGCTAGTCGAAAGCCATCTCCTGACTTTTCCTCACACAGCGCGCCACCTTCTTTTTGAACTCGCCGTTGGGATCCTCCCGCCATTCTTTCTATTGGAGGAAGAAAAAAAAAAAAGACGTAAACTACCCTCAATGTCCATTGCATCATGGACATTGTAGAACCACAAAGTCCATCTCTGTGACAGTGTAAAAACACGGTGACCATTCATTAAGATGTCAATCTCAACTTAATAACATAGGTTTATGTAATTAATTTACACACCGCGGCGTCCACGTTGGCCGGCGAGTCGCTGTTGGGGTCGGCTAGCATGGAAATCACGCTGATCATGATGGTCTCCACCGTGTGGATGGGTAGCCAGCGTTCTTCCGGCTTCTCGTAACCAAACTTGTCCTCTCCTGGCTCATGTAGGATGGAGATGCATACGTCCCCATTCTTTGCCACTGTATATGCACCAAAGATGAAATATATTTATATTACTAACCAAATAAACCGATCAATGTTCCCGTTCACGCAGTCTGGCTCTTACCGTTGGGATGCCAGACTTCGGTTATAAACTTCATCTTCGGAGGACGAAGTGGATAATCGTGAGGGAAACTGAGGTGCGCTTTAAAAAAGCCACCTTCGCTGTTGGCAGCAAGAGAGCAGAAACATTTAATCGCAGCCGGTCGTCTTTATTTTTACGCAGGACTCGAACAGTGAGTTTGACTTACAACAGGGTGTCCGCCGGCCCGATGATGACCACCTCCCACTGATAGATATCATCCTCATCGATTAAACCGGCTGAGAACCCATCCACGGGGTTCCGGTTGAGTTCTGTGATCGATTACAAGTTAGTTATGATTTGTCGTGATTATTACGAATATTACGCAATAATTAAATTTAGCATAATAGTGCCAGAAACAATACAATTTCTTATACATTATTTATTAACGTAACCATAAAATGACATCACGCAAAGGCAAAGCAAGGATTTAAATTAAAAATATTTCATTATTTTGTGAAAATTAAAGTAAAATTTTTTTTTAAATAAACGGACAGTGTGCTGCAAGTGGAACTTTAATTTGTTCCGTGCAAGTTGTGCCATTTAGTCTAAAGTTCCGGCTTATATAGTAAGTACTATTTTATTTATATATATATATATATATACACACACACACACACTACTCTGTGTATATCGGTATAATATGAAAATTGCCATGACAATGTTAAAGCGCTCTTACGATTAACTAATTATAACGTTTTTAATTGTGATTAATTGCAAAAACGGTTAATCGCCTTATCCCTATTACTTAAGAGTCAACAAATTTAATCCATGTTAGGCCTTAGTATAATAAACACCCCAGCTGCTTCACTAGAATATCTATGCCAAGGTAATTTACATATATATATATATATAGCGGCACGGTGGCTTAGTGGTTAGCACGTTCGCCTCTCAGCGCTGGGGATTCCCGGTTCGAATCCCCATCTGGGTGGAGTTTCCATGTTCTCCCCGTGTCTGCGTGGGTTTCCTCCGGGTTCCTCCCACAGTCCAAAAACATGGATCAAGTTAATTGAATTCTCAAAATTGCCCCGTTTAGAGTGTGTCTGTGTGAGTGAGTGTGCCCAGCGATGGATTGGCGCCCTGTCCTGGGTCTATCTGCCCAGCTCCTGAGACGTTCTCCCCTGGATGGTCATGGGGAACCCCACCGCGACCCTAATAGAGGATAAGCGGGAGATAATGAATGAATGAAAATTATATATATATATATGCTTTTGTTCTTTTCAATACATATGTATTTAGAACAATAAATTATATAATCACCAAACAAACTGTTAAAACAACTAAAAGCCAGAAATTAGTGAAAAATAAATCATTTAAATACATATTTCCACTTATTAATCGTTTCAGACCTCATTAAATTATCATTTAAATGAAGAACGATCCTCAGAGCAAACTTTTAAATAGAGTTTAATGGTTTACGGTTATTTGTGGTGTGCATTTTCTTTTACACCCGTTTTC
This sequence comes from Corydoras maculifer, assembly GCA_019802435.1. NCBI lineage: Eukaryota > Metazoa > Chordata > Actinopteri > Siluriformes > Callichthyidae > Corydoras > Corydoras maculifer. The sequence continues at coordinate 309,975 of JAFMOD010000038.1, forward strand.
CTCTCCCAAACCCCGCCTCATGCCACGTGCTGATTGGTTCACTGCTCAGAACCGGACGCCGTCCGCCAATCGCCGAGCGCGGAACGGAGTTTGTCGGAAAACGGGTGGGAGACTAGCTAACGCTTGTTCAACTGACAAAAATATTTGCCCGACCGTTCACGCCGGCGAGGTATTAGTTGAAATTTGACGTCAATCAAGAATAAAAGTCGATTTTACGCTGGAAACAGAAGTGAAAATGTATTAAAAGAGTGATAAACACGTAGTAACGAAGTGTCCGTTTTACCTGCTAGTTGTCGCTTTAGAAGAAGTGAAGACTGTTCCGTCATTTTCCAGAGGGAGTCGGATTAGAACAAAAAGTGTGAATAAAACGTCGAGTTCTCCCTCTAAACAGCGAACACAAGAACATTTAACCTGCTGGTATTCTTCTTTCACGCGTTCTAACCCTTTACTGCTTCCTACCGGGTTGGAGAGAGGATTCCAGCTGGGGCAAAAGTATGAGAACCCCCCCAAAAACACACCTATACACGTGATAATCATATTAATCCAACAGACTGATAATTACTAATTAATTTTCCATTAAAACATCTTATCTCGTTATCTATTACTTTCTGATATCAGCACAAACCACCACCACCACATTGGAGCATCATTGCAGTGCTGAGAATCATCCTCCACCTGAATACTATCTTCTCTGCTTTGCTGTTGGTTTCCCCTCACAGAATTAAATTTATTCTATTAAGAACAATATAGACGGTGGCTTCGTGGCACGTTTCCCAGTTCGAATCCCCATCCAGGTGGAGTTTCCATGTTCTCCCCATGTCTGTGTGGGTTTCCTCCGGGTTCTCCAGTTTCCTTCCACAGTCCAAAAACATGGATCAAGTCAATTGAATTCTCCAAATTGCCCCATCTAGAGTGTGTCTGTGTGAGTGAGTGTGTGCCCAGCGATGGATTGGCGCCCTGTCCTGGGTGTATCTGCCCAGCGCCCGAAATGTTCTCCCCTGGGTGGGCATGGGGAACCCCCCCTTCCTGACCCGACCCTAATAGAGGATGAAGAAGAAGATAATGGATGGATGAATAAAAAAGAACATAAATAAATGCTTCGAATGAATGCGTTTGCATGGCGTTGCATAGCTGTGTCCACTAGATGGCGCACGACTCACGTTACTCTATAAGCTCTAGAGTTCAAATCAAGAATCTGGTCCAAAGTAGCCTTTAAACATCATACAGCAGCCGATATGAAATTGTTAAGATGTAAAAAAAGTGTGCAAACACAATACACGACACACCCGACGTTGTCTAAGTGCTGACTGAGCCACCGGATACGTGCTTTTCGAGATGGACATATAAGGTCAGCACGTGGCCACAGGCCCAGCCGCTGATACCAAACATTGACTTAAAATGGCAACGCTTTACAGAATATACTCCTGACATGGGAGACCAGCCATTGTTACCACGCGGCGTGGTCGCTGGTCATTGTGGGTTGTTTCGAGTAGCTGCAGAACGCCCAACGCCTTTTTAGGTTCTATTGTTTACTATCAGCACATCAGTCTGCGTCTGGATCGTGGAGCCCTGTGTGCTGTCTTCTTATAAATAAGGGTGTGTGTGTGTGCTGTGCTGTGTGTGTGTGGGGGGGGGGGGTGGTGGTGCCTGTCCTATACAAATCTAATCCGTTGCCTCCATTACCACAACATGTGACATCCTACTGTTTAGGATCCTGTGGGGGTTTACACATTCTTTACACACCACCAAGAAGTGGCTCTAGATGTTCTATTTGGTTTTCTAGGGGGTTCCACATTCCCATCCAGGGGAGAATGTTTCAGATGCTGGGCAGGTGGACCAAGGAGGGGTGCCAGTCTATCGCTGGGCACAAGCATCCACTCACATAAACACACACACATGTTATATAGGGGCAATTTAGTGCAGCTTTAACTTGAATCCATGTTTTTGGACTGTGGGAGGAAACCCATACAACATGAAAATCACCCAGATTGGGATCCAACCTCACTCACACACACACACACACACACACACACACACACACACACACTATATAAGGGCAATTTAGATAAAAGCAGTTTAGTTAGGGGCATCCAATTTACATTCAAAACCCACATGGACACTCCACCCAGGTCCAAGGGTGTGCATATAATACCCCATAAGGCTATTAGCCTTGAATCCATGTTTTGGACTGTTGGAGAACACTGCTACCCATTCATTCATTATCTCCTGCTTTATTCTCTATTAGGGTCGCGGTGGAGTTCCCCATGCCCATCCAGGGGAGAACATTTCAGGCGCTGGGCAGATACACCCAGGACAGGGTGCCAATCCATCGCTGGGCACACACTCACTCACACAGACACACTGTATATGGGGCAATTTGGAGAATTCAATTGACTTGATCCATGTTTTTGGACTGTGAGAGCAAACCGGAGAACCTGGAGGAAACCCACGCGGACACGGGGAGAACATGGAAACTCCACCCAGATTGGGATTCGAACCCGGAAATCCGTAGTGTTGAGAGGCGAACGTGCTAAACCACTAAGCCACTGTGCTGCCGAACACTGTTATATTCATAAAAATTAAAAACTAAAATGTGCTGCGCATACTGTGCATTTTAATAACTCGGCTGATCCAGACGCAACGTTCTGACGTCGGTCTGAGGTTTGGATCTGATAGGCTGCTCAGCCTTCCATGTCAGAAAACCTGGTAGCACGTTCTAGAACCATGCACAGTATTCAGAGGAACCAATCAACGTGTGTGTTCAGTGCCCTGCAGTTCGACCTCACACATAAACCTCACCATGGAAACGTGTTTCTGACGTAAGCATCCTGATGGTATGTCCCAAACTACACCAGGTAGGGCCCTATTTTAGATTGGAACCTTCAACCTTCAAGAAAAGCAGATTAGACCCAATTTATGTGGTTCTTAGGGTCATGTGTGAGTGTGTGTGTGTGTGTGTGTGGGGGGGGGGGGGTTCTGAGTCTAGCAACATAGCCAAATAAACAAACATGAAGAGAACATGCTCAACCCCAACCTTAAAATAGCATCATGCAGCTTTGAAATATTCATGCATTTGCTTTGATTTTATATTATTACGTAATGACATCTGATGTAATGTTATCCGTTGACATGGCAACACTATCTCACGACAATGAAAATAGCTTAAACGTTCAAAGTGCCTGGTTTTAATAACATTAACCGTTCGTTTTCATAAATGATTGCATTATAAGGTCAATTAAGGTCACCTTGAAAAAAAACCCCTTCTTAAATAATATAAATTAAATAATTAATTTATCTTTTCTGCAATGCAATGAAACATTGTGTGATTGTCGCTTAGTGGGGGCCGCGTTTATTCGTAGTCTAGTGCCCGAGCTAGGGCTTAGGGAGTGGTTTGGGACGCGCCGCCCGCGCGAGCCAATCAGAGCGCGAGGCTGGGAATTCCGGCTCGCGCCCGGCCAATCAGCGGCTTCCACATGCGGCCACGGAGAGCCGCCGCATATGCGGTTCAGCGGTGGCAGTCATTCGGCGGTCGGTGCTGGTGGTGCGGCTGCAGCGTTCTTGAATCCCCCCCGCGAACTTCCAGGCGCTGGAGGAGCTATGAGCTGAGGATCTCCCCCGAGATTCCCGCGTACCGAGAGAGCCGTCGAAAAGCAGCCCGAGCCCCCGGACGCCTGGTCCCCGAGCGAGCGGCGGTTAAAGGTCGAGGAGACGCCGGTTATGCTGAACTCCTCCGGGCGACGTTAGCTTAGCGTAGCGGCGTTTGGTCTCACCCGGCGGACGACTCCTTTCGGCACAAGCGGCTCGCCTCTGAGCCTTCGACATGGAGAACGGTCACACCAAGACGGTGGAGGAGGTGTACGGCTTTTTCAGCGTGAACGAAAGCACCGGGCTCGGCCTGGAGCAGGTGAAGCGGCAGCGGGAGCGATGGGGAGCCAACGGTGAGCCACGGCCGGCGGTTAGCTTTAGCACGTTAGCATTGGCACGTTGCCGTTAAAGCGGCGGTTGCGGCGTTGTGAAACCAGTTAGAACCAGTTTTTGGGAACCCGACCGGGTTTAGGACTGGGTTTTGGGCCGTGGACCGCGTTCCGGCGTCGGATACGAGGGACACTTTAAAGTTGCTGACGTCACCCCCCCCCCTCACCGACCCATTGCCGTTAACTCTGTACTATCGCTGACGTCACTACAGCCTGTCCTCTGTCACACACTGGGGAGGTGAGCACACGTGCCTTAATTACACGGCACCCACGGGGCAATTGGGCTAAGATGCATACGTCCCCATACTTTAGCCTTAGTGCTTGATGGGACCGGGGATCTGGTTGCCCCCTAGGATTGCATTAACTCTACTATCGCTGCCGTCATTACCCCCTGTCCTCAGTCACACACTGGGGAAGTGAGCACACGTGCCTTAATTTACGGCACCCACGGGGCAATTGGGCTGAGGTGGCTTGCCCAAGGGTACTTCAGACATAGTGCTTGATGGGGCTGGTTGTGTCTGTACTATCGCTGACGTCATGGCACCCAAGGGGCAATTGGGGTGAGGTGTCTTGCCCAAAGTTACTTCAGCCATAGTGCTTGATGGGACCGGGAATCGAACCAGGGACTTGGTTGTGTCTGTACTATCGCTGATGTCATTACCTCCTGTCCTCAGTCACACACTGGTCACGTGAACACACGTGTCTTAATTACACGGCAACCATGGGGCAATTGGGCTGAGGTGGCTTGTCCAAGGGTACTTCAGCCGTAGTGCTTGATGGGACCGGGAATCAAACTGGGGACCTGGTTGTGTCTGTACTATCGCTGACGTCATGGCACCCAGGGGGCAATTGGGGTGAGGTGGCTTGTCCAAGGGTACTTCAGCCATTGTGCTTGATGAGACCGGGAAGCGAACCCGGGACCTGGTTGCCCCCTAGTATTGCATTCCCCACTCACCAACCCAATGCATTAACTCTGTACTATCGCTGACGTCATTACCCCCTGTCCTCATGGCCACCGCGGTTATAACGTGTTGTAAGACGCTCATGCAACCCGTGGACATTTTCCAACTGCATTATTTGCACAATATTTCAGTGATGGTGGTCTATTCTACCTACTGTACTACCCCCCCACACACACACTGGGCAATTGGGGTGAGGTGTCTTGCCCAAGGGTACTTTAGCTGCTTGATGGAACCGGGGAACTTCAGGTTGCAAGGCTGGTTCCTCAGGGCGTTCTCATGGTCACGGTGGTGTTACCTTGTTGTAACAACACACATTGAACCCTTGGCCATTTCCCAACTTCCTCATTTGCCCCATTTGAACAGCTTTCGATCTTGCACGATGGCTTTCCACCATATTTTGAAGCGTGACAGGGGAAACCTGCCTGTTTTTGTGACACACAGGTCATGCTGATGGACCAGAAGGCCTTCCGCAAACTGTTCCCACAAAGCTTAACCCTTTCATTAGTCCTGCAAACATGCATTATTTTATTATATAATATTATTATTATTATGTAAACATGCAGGGGTTTTATTACAGCTCAAAGGCTACGAGTCATGTTATAACTTCCTAGACAACAGTTTGGGGAAGGCCCTTTCTCCTCAGTTTTATACATTCGATGTGACAGCAACTGAAACGTTCTGACTAACAAGCTTTCTTTCTCTCCTGGGGGGAACCTTGGCCCGTCCTCCAGAGTTACCAGCAGAAGAAGGTGAGACCCTTTTTGTCTCTTTATTTAAAACTCTTTCCGACCCCCCCTCCCTCTATTCTCATGCAAATGCCATTCCTTGTGTTCCAGGCAAGTCGCTGTGGGTGCTGGTGATCGAGCAGTTCGAGGATCTGCTCGTCCGGATCCTCCTCTTAGCGGCGTGCATCTCTTTTGTAAGTACATTTCAGATCTTTACTGGTCCTCAGCGCTCTGCCGGTTCGAGTCTGTGACAAAATGATGGCGTCCCATCAGTGACGGCTGGATTCCTGAATAGGTGTTGGTGTGGGTTAGGTTTTTAAGTATGGGTGTAATGCTCTGTTTTCAGTTTAATAACCGGTCACCATGGTGACAATTCAAAAAAACAAGCAAATATCCTTTAAGAATGGTTGCCCCATAGGATTGCATTGTGTATTGTATTTGTGGTTGCTGGACTTTTGTGTGTACTGACTCTCCCACATTAGTTGTATGAGGCCATAAATCTACAGTTTAATTTGATATTCACGGTTGCCCCATATGATTGCATTGTATAGTGTATTTGTACTTGCTAGACTTTGTTCTGTCTTTATACTAACTCTCTTAGGTTAGTATGATGTCGAGAACATGCCGTGCACTCTAGTATGTATGGTTGCCCCATAGGATTGCATTGTGTAACACATTTGTAGTTAATTGTCTGTATGTTCTTACTATCCTGGCTCTTTCACATTTTTAAAGCTTACATGAATGGTTGCCCCATAGGATTGCATTGTACAGCCAGTTTGTGGTGTGTAGTCCTTGTGTTCTGGTTTGTTTTATATTAATTGTTTAGGGCTTATCACATGCAATTTCCTTAATGGGTAGTTGCCCCATAGGATTGCATTGTGCAACCATTTGCTAGTCTTTGTTTTGTAACCAGATTCTGTCTTGGTGACATTAAGATGTATGATGGAGATGTATAGTTGCCCCATTGAGTCGCATTGTAAATGATGGGAGAAGAGAAGCCAGGTTCAGAAAAAAACCCAAAGTGACCTCACTTGTGTGTTTCCAGTTTTGTTTATATGATATGATGTCACTGCGGGTTCTAAATCCGTCACTTGACCTAATGTTTCAGCGGCACTGTGAGGTCAGCGGCCCCGGCTGTTCTCGCGTGCGGTAAGTTGTGTTTGTGATGTAAAGCATGATGGTCCTGAGGCTGTAAAAAGCCAGCTGGGGTTGAACGTGTGTGAACTCATTAACATCACGTGCACAGCTGTTGGGGGGGGGGTCTTCTAACAGGCCTGTGTGCGGTTCTGTGATCAGATGTGTGCGGCGTCTCAGAGCTGCATGCGGTGGACCCTCGGACTCATTAACGGCGTGGAGAACATGCTCACTTTCAACAGCTTTGTGGTTTTGATGTGTGTTTTATCCCCCTGTGGAATGATGACGCGTCCTGTTTTCATAGAGTTTGTGTTATTGCACGTTCCTAGTTCGGGTTGTGTGTTTTGTTTGTGATGACGCGTCTCGTCTCGTGGTTCTGTTGCAGGTTCTTGCCTGGTTTGAAGAGGGAGAAGAAACCATCACAGCGTTCGTGGAGCCTTTCGTAATATTATTAATTCTCATAGCCAACGCCATCGTGGGGGTCTGGCAGGTATGTTCCGATTGTGTATAGGTATATACACATGTATACATACATACATACACACACACATATATATATATATATATATATATATATATATATATATATATATATATATATATATATATATACACACACACACGCATACAGTACATAGACATATACACACAAATACATATACATATATATGTACACACATGCATGTACACATACATATATTTATACATATACGTACATACATATACACACAAATACATATACATACACACATGCACATACATATACATGAATATACACATACAAATACATATTTATATACATACATACACACATAGGTTATACACATATACATGCACACATACACATACATTATCATACATATACATGCATATACATACACTCGTACATATACATACATACATGTATATACAAGCATTCAAACATGCATACATGCACGTATACATACACATAAATACACATATACACTTGCACATACATATTCATACATATACATACATGCACGCATGCACATACACAAATACACATACATATATACATATACATACACAAATACACATACTTGTACATGCATATACATACATATTCATATATACACATATACATATTCATACATGCATACATATACACGCATATGCAAACGCACGCACACACATACATATATACATGCATACACATGTATGTGTGTGTGATATATATTGTATACATATGTATACACACACACACATGTACATACATACATTTTTATATATACAAATACACATGTACACACATAAATATACACACACGTACACATGTATACATACATTCACACATGTAAATACATATAATACACACATGCATATACATATTTATATTTACATATTCACATTCATATACACATATAAATACACACAAGTACATACATACACACGTACATGTACACACTTATACATACGCACACGCGCGTGCGAAACTACATAGGTTTTGGTCAGAGATCAGTAGGTCACTCACAGCACACCCACACAGCTATTCTCTAACGCCACTATCCAGGTAAACGGCCTTCCCCACACTGTTCCCACACCGCTAAAAGCATGCGGTTCTCCGTCAACCCGCATTAATAGAATAAAATAATGTTGCTTCGTCCTCCATGATGTGCTTGGTGTAGATCTCGAGTTCTTCTTTAAGAACCTCCCCGGGGGCTCAAACCCGCGTCCCACTTTCCTCTCCATCAGTTTATTTCCGTCACAATCTATTACACTGTCGGCGCCTCCAACCCCCCCAGCCGTGACATTCAAACCTCTTAAAGAAACTGTAAGGACCTGCCCGAAGCATATAAACAGATGACCTCCCCGGCCACTTCATTACAGCCACCCGCTGTTCATCATCTCCACCCAGAATATAGATGGATTACAACGACAGACGTTGGTCCATGGTCCATGCACTATGATCTTCCGTTTCCTCATAGTTAGTCCATTCTGCTGCCTGGGTTTGTTCGGCAAGCCAGCAAACCTTTTATAGTCATCAGCCCACAGTGCTGTTGGTGTAACAGCCTGACCATTACATAATTAAATGTAGGAGTTACTACATCGAGTAGTGAGTGCTGAGCGCTTGTACTCCAGCTCTGAGAAGATGCCGAGGAGTGATTAAAGTAAAACCCACTGATTAATGGTGGGGCTTAAATTCTCCATGTCTTTAACTGTAAACTCAGCAGCCACTTTATTAGATACACACATCCTCCTGGCTCTTAAATTTCATCTGCAGGGATGAAGCCACGCTCCAAATAGCACTTCTGCATTTAAGGCCCATTGTTTTGATCAAATGCGGCACGGTGGCTTAGTGGTTTAGCATGTTCTCCTCTCAGCACTAGGGATTCCTGGTTCGAATCCCCATCTGGGTGGAGTTTCCATGTTCTCCCCGTGTCTGCGTGGGTTTCCTCTGGGTTCTCTGGTTTCCTCCCACAGTCCAAAAACATGGATCAAGTCAATTGAGTTCTCCAAATTGCCCCGTCGAGTGTGTGTGTGTGTGTGTGCGAGTAAGTGTGTGCCCAGTGATAGATTGGTGCCCTGTTAGTGTGTGTGTGTGTGTGCGAGTAAGTGTGTGCCCAGTGATAGATTGGCGACCTGTCCTGGGTGTATCTGCCCAGCGCCTGAGACGTTCTCCCCTGGATGGGCATGGGGAACCCCCCCGCGACCCTAATAGAGGATAAAGCGGAAGATAATGAATGAATAAATGAATGGTCTGATCAATGGTGGCATCCACCACCCAATTAATACCTGCTCCTGATAAAGGGGTCGTCTTAATAATCCATCCATCCATTATCTTCCACTATCCTCTATTAGGGTTGTGGGGGGGGGGTTTCCCATGCCCATCCAGGGGAGAACGTTTCGGCCGCTGGGTAGATACACCCAGGACAGGGGGGCAATCTATCACTGGACACACACTCACTCATACACACTCTACATGGGGCAATTTTGAGAATTCATTTGACCTTGATCCATGTTTTTGGACTGTGGGAGGAAACCGGAGAACCCAGAGGAAACCCACACGGGGAGAACAGGGGAACTCCACCCAGATGGGGATTCGAACCGAGAATGCCTAGCGCTGAGAGGGGAACATGCCAAACCACTAAGCCAAACAAGTGCAAGTGCCCTCATTATTATTATTATTATTATGATTATTATTATTCAGGTGTTGGTAGATTGGTGAGGTGTTCCAGGGGGGTTGCTTAAGGGGCTTCTGGGTTGGTTGTCAAGGGATACATGCTGAGGTGGTCGTCAATGGATGCTTTGTGGTCCATGTGGTTGCTTTAGCAATCCCATTAATTAACAGCAGGCTGTAATTTGGACCTAATAAAGCGGCCGGTGGCCGATCACACGGTCCGGTCTCAGTCGTGTTTAAATGACCTAATAATCTTTGAACTCTTTCACACGAGTCAGCTGTACAGCAGCCAAGCAAGGTGTTTAAGACCGCTGTGCTATGCTGTGCTGGGCTTTCGTAAGGTGTTTGGCACGCACAGGCGGCGTTCTGTTTTCCCAATGTTTTACCGGGGCCAACGGGGGCATCCTGCCAAAATGCCCCGCTGCACAATCTGCCGGCCATCATCAGAATTGTCCTTTAAAACACTTACGATGTTAGTTTTCGTTTAACGGAGAGCGAAAGTTCCTCACGTCAGGGTTCTCCGAGTGTGTGGGTGCTATGGTGTACTGTTGCGGGTTGTGGGTTCGAATCCCAGGTCCACTGATGTTACCCATGTAGGGTTTTGTTCAAGACCTCTAACCATAGTACCTACAGTCATGAGGGGAATTTGGGACTAAGCCCTAAGACCCTAAGCCTTGCGCTACCCCACTCAGTGCACTTGTCAGCTTTTAATCGGAATGTTGTGGGTTCCAATCCCAGGTCCGCTGATGTTACCCATGTAGGTCCTTGAGGAAGACCACTAACCCTAGTACCTACAGTCTTAAAGGGGATTTGGGACGCAGTCCTAAGCCCTAAACCTTGCGCCTCCCCACTCACTTGTTGGCTCACTTGTCACTTGTGCACTTGTTTGCTTTCTATCTGAATGTTGTGGGTTCGAATCCCACGTCCACCAAGCTTCCCGATGTAAGTCGGGGTTCCAGTCTGATCCTGGTCTTCCCGTTTCAGGAACGGAATGCCGAGAACGCCATCGAGGCCCTGAAGGAATACGAACCAGAGATGGGCAAGGTCTATCGGCAGGACCGCAAGAGCGTGCAGAGGATCAAAGCCCGGGACATCGTGCCTGGGGATATCGTGGAGGTCGCTGGTAAGTCGCGACGGGTTTCGGGTTCTTTTTTTTGTTTGTCCCGGCGCTCGGGCTCGATCTCGCTGACGCGTTTGGAGATTAAGCTTTAATTACCGAGCGTGCTTAAACACGAGCGGGGCGTCGACCGGCTCATGGGAACTGGCACCATGTAGGTGTATGTAGCTCTCGGTTGTGATTGGCTAGAGAATAATATTATCGGTATTAAAGATGATCTCTGAACCCGAATTAAGGTGAGTTCAGATGTCACAGTGTTCCATTTCCAGCATGTTGTCCCAGGAGGGATGCGGGAGGGGGGGTGGGGGAGGGGGGCGTACTAATTTAAACCGTCTCTTTCGTCATGGTTAACACTGAATGGATTGGTCGCCTTTTGTCTCTGCGTCATCCGGGGTTTTTTTCTGCAGTGAGAAGGAGAACTGAAGGAGAACCGAGAGGGAGAACAGATTCTCTAACTGCCCCCCCTCCCCCCACATACACACGCACGCGCCACGGGGAACATGGAGACGCAGGATGTTAACCCGTTCTGCCCCAGTTCGAGTCTGGTGCAGGGGACAAAGAGGTGGATGGATGTAGAAGGGGGTGCAGGGGGGTGGTGGGGGGATGAAGTGGAGGGGACTCAACGCAAGAGGAATGTTAAATGGCGGGACGTTCTCATAGCTGGACGTTCTCAGCTGGGTGCTACGGGGAGGTAGCTGGTCATACTGTTGCTTTTCTCCTGCTAACCATAACACCGTAGTGCTGCAGGGGCAATTTAGAGCAGTTAATTTACCTTGAATCCATGTTTTTGGACTGTGGGAGGCAACTGGTGAACCCAGTGGAAACCCACACTGACAAAAGGAGAAATGGTGTCCAGATTGGCATTCGAACCCGGATGTGCTGACCACTTAACCATGGGGCAATTTCGAGCAGCCAGTTCACCTTGAATCCATGTTTTTGGACTGCGGGAGGCAACCGGAGAACCTGACAGACACCCACACAGAACATTTCTGAAGGTTAATGTGTGTCTTGACCATAGTTGCATTTCTTTAATGAACTGAAAGGCTGCCGCGTGATTGGCTGATGATGACGATGATGTCACAGCTGGACTTAACAGGTGATCCTTGGTGTTTTAATGCTGCTGTCTGTTCAGGTGACAGTACAGTACAAACCCCCCCCACCCCGCGTTCTAGAGCCGCAGTGGATCACGGCGGAACATGTCATTGCTGTATAAACAGCAGCTCTTCATTTTTTCGCTCAGCCCTCCCACTCGGTTCGGGTGACTCATCGGCTTTCGATCGGTCTGCAGCGGTTGTTTGCGCTCCTCTGTGACGGCGTGACCTTGAGAAGACTTTGATGAAATGCATGGCAGACCCCCCCCTCCACCACCCCTCGCCGACATGACCCGTGTTCTCGCCGTCTCCCACGGTGCTGTACAGCTCTCGCTGTTATGCGGGGACGTGATCAGTAACCAGGGGGGTGAGGGGGGGGTCCCCGGAATGAAGCTTTGTCCTGGTGTCTGTTAAAAACGACGCTATTAAAGGGAAATTTAATAGTTTGTCTTTCCGAGCCACGCCTAGAACTTCTTCGGAAGGGAGTGCTCCCGTTTCTAAGGTGCGCTCGCGTTACTCGGCCGTCTGCTCAGGTTTCGGCCGACAGACGGCTGCTGCTCCAGGCTCTGAAGTTACCGCCGGTGGAGCATCTGTTACTGCGGAACTCATTAGCTCCGAGCTGATGTCTGTTTGACAGCGGACGTGTCTGGACTCATCACCGTGCCTGAAGGAACGTGTGTGGAAGCACGGCTAGAACTCTAATTTGGGGCGAGTCGTATCGTTCCACTGAAACTGCAGGTTCTGAGAACGTCTCGGCCGCTGGGCAGGACGGCGACCCGTCGCCGGGCACACACTTATTTACACAGATTATATAGGGGCATTTTGGAAGAGTCAAGTTACCTTGAATTATGGTTTTTGGACTGTGGGAGAAAACCCATTCCACCTACGGAACCCCTTCCGTTCGACGGGACGGCACCTCTCCATCGGGACAACACCTTCCTTATGGCCCAAGCCTCTAGGAGGGGGGGGGTGTCCCATAGAGGGGTGTCGCATAGGAGGGGTTTGTGTCCCATAGAGTGGTGGCCCATCGAAGGGGTGGTGTCCGATAAAGGGGTGACCCATTGGAGGGGTGGTGTTCCAAAAAGGGGTGACCCATTGGAGGGGTAGTGTCCCATAGAGGGGTGACCCAATGGAGGGGTAGTGTCCCGTAGAGGGGTGACCCATCAGAGGGGTAGTGTCCGATAGAGGGGTGACGCATAGGAGGGGTGGTGGCCCATCGAATGGGTGGTGTCCGATAAAGGGGTGACCCATAGGAGGGGTGGTGTCCCATAGAGGGGTGACACATAGGAGGGGTTTGTGTCCCATAGAGTCGTGGCCCATCGAAGGGGTGGTGTCTGATAGAGGGGTGACCCATTGGAGGGGTGGTGTTCCAAAAAGGGGTGACCCATTGGAGGGGTAGTGTCCCGTAGAGGGGTGACCCATTGAAGGGGTGGTGTCCCGTAGTTGGGGTATCTTCATGTCTGCGCTATGGAGTCTGTAACGCTCTGCACGCGACGCCGCTGTCATCTGCATCCTGCTGCAGAATCCGACGCCGGGGGTGCAGCGCACTTTGGAGGGGGGGGGGGTTCTGAGAGCTGCTTCATACACTGACACTTGAACACATGACCGATTCCCAGTTCCGATCGGCGGCAGATGTCCGTAACGTCCCCCGCTGTGTAAGAGTGCCCTGCCCTGGCATGATTATGAAACAAACCTGCGCCCGTCAGACGGAGGTGTTATTTCAGGACCGCCTGCACCTCGCCGGGTCTCAGTGGGTTACTCTGCCGTCTGACCCGGTTCTCTAACCGGAGCTATATATGGAGAACACGTTCCACATTTAGCCGTTTGGTTTGGGGCATTATGGGGGTATTTTTATAAACTGGTTCATGGTGGGAAGCTGTTGCTAATTATTTATTCATTTTGAGGAGGAGGAGGACGTCCTGTAGAGGACGGCATGCTGTGATGGATTGAGGCCCCCTGTCTGGGGCTGGGGGGGGTCCTATTGTGGTGGCATTTTATAGGGGCGGTGTCCAGTACAGAGGCACTGTTGGGGTGGGAGTCCTGTAGAGGGCGTCCTGTTGGGGGGTGTGCTGTCCTATTGGGGTGGCATCCTGTAGGGGGCGTCCTGTACAGAGGCGCTGTTCTGTTGATTCCTGTAGAGTTGGGGGTCCTATCGGGGTAGCGTTCTGTAGGTGGGAGTCCTGTAGAGGGTGTCCTGTAGGGGGGCGGGTGGTCCTATTGTGGTGGCGTCCTGTAGAGGGTGTCCTGTACAGAGGCGCTGTTCTGTTGATTCCTGTAGAGGGGTGCCGTTCTGTAGTGGGAGTCCTCTAGAATGCGCCATGCTGTGGTGGTGGTGTGTTGGTGCAAGTCCTGTTAGGTGGCATCCTGTTGAGGGCAGCTAGACTGCCATGGCGCCCTCTACAGGACGACCTACCTCAGACAAGGACAGCACTGCAGGTGGAGGTAATGGAAGCGAATATCATATGACCTGTAAAACTTGGCCCCTCCCCCTTTACCTTACTTTTTATTAGAGGTTTCGTAAACAGAACGAGATCCCGGAAGCGAGACGCCAGTGAAGCGGCGATGCTCCCTCCTGATCAAAGCCAGCTGTGTCCGATCCGAACCCGCCGTTCCATTTAGAGTTGATGAATGTCAAGCCACTTCGAGAACCCGTGAGACCGCGTCCTCTGTTATTACAACATTCCGTTTGGGAATGAGTCACGAGACACTTGGCGAAAAATGTGTAGGCTTTCGCGATCTATTTTTACCCATCGTTTACCCAAGGTCACTTCCTTTTACACCACGGAACCCAAGGAAATGTTCCGCTGGCGTGACTGCCGCTGATGGGCTGGAGCGACCACACAGTCTGCAGTAAACATGGCGCAACAGGTCGGCGCGTTGGTTTCAATTTAAAATTAGGAAACGAGCAGAAACGAAACAATTTAGTTCCTTTAAAGGATGTCGTAACTTCTCGCTACGGTCATTTCTCTTAAGACCTAAATAAATAGAACCGTTACTCGAGTACACTCTGGTTATTGTAGTCCGTCGTGTGTTCCATATACAAACCCATAGTTGATTCGGTTACCACGACAATTAACAAACTTACTACTTAGGAGCCTGTGGAGGTTTACATACTCTACAACCACCAAGAAACATGTGACGACCAGATTCTTGGGTCTGTTTTGGGCGGCACATGCAATTAAGCCAATTTGCGTAAATCACTATGTGATTTATAATATAACGTAGTAATTACTAGGTTAATTTACATTTCTAATGACTTTTTCTCCCGCTTTCTTTCAGTCGGCGACAAAGTTCCGGCCGATATCCGCCTGACCTCCATCAAGTCCACCACCCTACGAGTGGACCAGTCGATTCTGACAGGTGAGACGTGTCCATCCTCGTTCGTCCAACATTTTATTTTTAAGTTTAAGCTAAGTTTATTCGATTTGCATTTTTGTAGTTTTCATACTATATTCAGTATTTTTGTTTCTGTCTGGGTTTTTATATCAGGGGAGTCTGTATCAGTCATTAAACACACCGATCCGGTTCCTGACCCACGAGCTGTTAACCAGGACAAGAAGAACATGCTGTTCTCCGTAAGTTTCTGTTTGGAATTCCCTTCCTGATTGGAGGATCCATTCTCTGTATAAATGCCTTCGAGTCAATCCCAGATTTGATGAGTAAAAATCTGTATCATCAGGGCACCAACATTGCGGCGGGTAAGGCGGTAGGAGTCGTGGTGGCCACGGGAGTGAACACAGAAATCGGCAAGATCCGAGACGAGATGGTGTCCACCGAGCAGGAGCGTACGCCGCTGCAGCAGAAGCTGGACGAGTTTGGCGAGCAGCTCTCCAAAGTCATTTCGCTTATCTGCATCGCCGTGTGGATCATCAACATCGGCCACTTCAATGACCCGGTGCACGGCGGCTCCTGGATCCGCGGTGCCGTGTACTACTTCAAGATCGCCGTGGCTCTGGCCGTGGCCGCCATTCCCGAGGGCTTGCCCGCTGTCATCACCACCTGCCTGGCGCTTGGCACTCGCCGCATGGCTAAGAAGAACGCTATTGTGCGCTCGCTGCCCTCTGTGGAGACTCTGGGTTGCACGTCGGTTATCTGCTCGGACAAGACCGGGACGCTCACCACCAATCAGATGTCCGTGTGCAGGGTAAGATGCAAGTGTTGCCCTAAATGGCAGCTTGCCGAATTATTTTAAAAGGTTCACTGTGGTGTTTAAAACTAAAGTTCCTGGGAGGTTTCCCTCTACCTCTGACCTCTGGAGTTCACCCACTTTCTCTGGCTTCTGCCAAGGCCTCCCACTCCCTTTGATCCCCGACAGGGCCACCACACCCTTCAACTTCCGGCAGGGCCTCCCACTCCTTACAACTTCCATCAGTGGCCTCCCACTCCTTACGACTTCCGACAGGGCCTCCCACTCCTTACGACTTCCGACAGGGCCTCCCACTCCTTACGACTTCCGACAGGGCCTCCCACTCCTTACGACTTCCGGCAGGGCCTCCCACTTCTTAAGACTTCCATCAGTGGCCTCCCACTCCTTACGACTTCCGGCAGGGCCTCCCACTCCTTACGACTTCCATCAGTGGCCTCCCACTCCTCACGACTTCCTGCAGGGCCTCCCAATCCTCACGACTTCCGACAGGGCCTCCCACTCCTTACGACTTCCGACAGGGCCTCCCACTCCTTACGACTTCCGGCAGGGCCTCCCACTTCTTACGACTTCCATCAGTGGCCTCCCACTCCTTACGACTTCCGGCAGGGCCTCCCACTCCTTACGACTTCCATCGGTGGCCTCCCACTCCTCACGACTTCCTGCAGGGCCTCCCACTCCTCACGACTTCCGGCAGGGCCTCCCACTCCTTACGACTTCCGGCAGGGCCTCCCACTCCTCACGACTTCCGGCAGGGCCTCCCACTCCCCACGGCTTCCGGCAGGGCCTCCCGCACCCTTGCCGACTTCCGGCAGGGCCTCCCATCTCTGGCCCTCCCACCTCCGGCAAGGGCACTGACTGTCCCTATTTATCCAGTCTCCAAGTCTTTCACTCGGTCATCCACACACTTCGTCCCTGTACATCACTTTAGGTCACCTCCTATCCCGGCTCGTTGCCAAGTGCTGATCTGTATTCAGTTGATGGATTCATGCAGTAGTGTTGCGTAACTGACCTTGTGTTCAGAATTTTTTTTTTTCCCGTAGGCAGCATCACCAGAGGCTACACACACACACACACACACACACTTACATTCACTTTGTACAGGTTGTGCCTCACCACAGATTGCTCCCCGTCCCCAGTGTCCTCCCTGTCAGACGGTCGACTATATAAATAGGCAGACCATCAGAAGGATCGCTTTCTTCCAGCTCTTTGCTCAACCATTTTCCGTTCATCGCTCTCCATCGTGAAGTGGGGGTGTTTAAATATGTAAATAACGGAAATGTCGGGTACGTCCTGCCTGAACCACGGCGGTCAAGTGTCTTCCCTAGTGTCCTTTTTTTTTAGGGACTCCTTTGACTTTACTGCTTCTGTAACGTCAGTGCATTTGGCAAAGAACTCCTCGTGTAGTCAGTGCAGCTCAGTTCAAACCCTACATGACCCGCAAACAGCACTTTTTATGTGGGGAAATGTGCCCCCTGCTGGCAGCTTCACCTTACTTTCTCTTTTTCAGATGTTCATCGTTGACAAACTGGTGGGCGAGACGTGCTCGCTGAAAGAGTTCACGGTTACGGGCTCCACGTACGCCCCCGAAGGACAAGTGTGAGTTTCCTTTAGATGTGTTGTGTTCTTTTAGCAGAGAAGGCCTTTATTATAATTGATATATTATAATTAACGTTAATTATGTTAATGTTAACGCAGGTTCCACGATGGTAAACCGGTCAAGTGCTCCAAGTATGATGCTTTGGTCGAGCTGGCAACGATCTGTGCTCTGTGCAATGACTCCTCCCTGGATTATAACGAGGTTTGTGAAATTGTACATATTTAGCCTTGTGTTTATTTTTGGCGTTGCATTGTGTCCCTACTCCTGGACCTAGTCCTCTTGTGACCAGTGCCTACCACTGGATCTAGTACTCTTGTGTTCAGTGCCTACCACTGAACCTAGTCCTCTTGCGACGTAGTGTCTCCCCCTGGACCTAGTCCTCTTGCGACGTAGTGTCTCCCCCTGGACCTAGTCCTCTTGCGACGTAGTGTCTCCCCCTGGACCTAGTCCTCTTGCGACGTAGTGTCTCCCCCTGGACCTAGTCCTCTTGCGACGTAGTGTCTCCCCCTGAACCTAGTCCCCTTGCGATGTAGTGCCTACCACTGGACCTAGTCTCCTTACAACGTAGTTTTTCCCCCTGGTCCTAGTCCTCTTGTGACGTAGTGCCTGCCACTTGGCCTAGTCCCCTTGCGACGTAGTGTCTCCACCTCGACCTAGTCCCCTTGTGTTCAGTGCCTACCACTGGACCTATTTCCCTTGCGACGTAGTACCTACCACTGGACCTGGTCCCCTTGCGACACTGTCCTTCATGGTCTCCGGATATGCATGCCCTCCCCCGGACCGATGCTCACCTTTCGCCCCATGTGGCTGTTCTGTTAAAGGCTAAAGGCGTGTACGAGAAGGTCGGCGAAGCGACTGAAACTGCCCTCACGTGTCTGGTGGAGAAGATGAACGTATTTGACAATGACCTCCACGGCCTGTCCAGGATCGAACAGGCCAATGCTTGCAACACCGTAAGTCTGCCAAGTCACCATCTGCTGTTTTAGAACCACGTATCTGTTCTGCGGTATGTTTTCCGTAACCCGCAGAACTCCTTGTGCTCTTCGCTCAGGTCATCAAGCAGCTCATGAAGAAAGAGTTCACGCTGGAGTTCTCACGGGACAGGAAGTCCATGTCCGTGTACTGCACCCCCAACAAGGCCCGCTCCGGCATCGGCAAGATGTTTGTAAAGGTAAATCGGTCACCGAGAACCTGATGAGTCATCAATGATGCGTTCAAACTTTAAACAGTCCTGAGGGCTTTCGCCTAAATGAAACTTTATTGCACCGTATTCCGAAGTCAGGTTACGAAGCGCCTGACGATTATAAGCGTAATTAGCTCTAAGTACCATCAATAGTGTTGTTCTCCTTCGTAAGCAAATAGCTTTAGGGCTAATTATGTTAGCCACACGTCCAAACCTCATTATTTTCTTTGCTCCCCCTTACAGCCGTGAGGAAGCCAAAGCTGCTGAACTTGTTCTGTTTAAGTTTGCTCAGGTTTCAGTCTGAGGGTTTAGGAACATAGGAGGATGTTTTATCTGTCATTATAGAAAAGTGGTTCCAATTTTGCTACGTGTAAAAACTTGAGGAATCAGATTAATGTCTGTTAAGGCTGGATGTTGTACTCTGACCCTATTATGGTTGTACATGGTACCCCAACCCACTTGAGGTTGGGACCTCTTACTGAGGCCCGCTCGAGGTTGGGACCTCTTACTGAGGCCCGCTCGAGGTTGGGACCTCTTACTGAGGCCCGCTCGAGGTTGGGACCTCTTACTGAGGCCCGCTCGAGGTTGGGACCTCTTACTGAGGCCCGCTCGAGGTTGGGACCTCTTACTGAGGCCCGCTCGAGGTTGGGACCTCTTACTGAGGCCCGCTCGAGGTTGGGACCTCTTACACTGAGGCCCGCTCGAGGTTGGGACCTCTTACACTGAGGCCCGCTCGAGGTTGGGGACCTCTTACACTGAGGCCCGCTCGAGGTTGGGGACCTCTTACACTGAGGCCCGCTCGAGGTTGGGGACCTCTTACACTGAGGCCCGCTCGAGGTTGGGACCCCTTTACTGAGGCCCTATTAAGGTGACAGTGATGTCACTAGAGTCTGTAACATCTGGTTTCTGTTTTGCTGTTTGTGCAGGGCGCTCCTGAGGGTGTCCTCGACAGATGTACACACATTCGTGTGGGCAGCAGTAAGTTCCCCCTGACTCCTCTCATCAAGGACAAGGTCATGACCGCCATTCGTGACTACGGAACCGGCAGGGACACACTCCGGTGTCTGGCGCTGGCAACACGTGACAATCCCATCAACAAGGAGGCGCTAGTGCTGGAGGACTCCACTCGCTTTGTGGAGTACGAGGTCAGTATTGGTCAACGTGGTCAGGGGTTGGTTGCAATATGCATTCGCTCCACTAGGTGCCACTAAATCCCCACACCTTGCTCCCTAATCATAATAAACCTGCGGTGTTCCTTGTTGGTTCCCCAACGCAGACGGACTTGACCTTCGTTGGCTGTGTGGGCATGCTGGACCCCCCGAGAGCAGAGGTGGCCGCCTCAATCAAGCTCTGCCGCCTCGCCGGCATCCGCGTCATCATGATCACCGGCGACAACAAGGGCACGGCCGTGGCCATCTGCAGGCGCATCGGGATCTTCGGCGAGAACGACAACGTCGCTCGCATGGCCTTCACGGGACGGGAGTTCGACGACTTGACCCCCGCCGCACAGCGCGAGGCCGTTCTCAGCGCCCGCTGCTTCGCCCGTGTGGAGCCTTCGCACAAGTCCAAAATTGTGGAGTTCCTCCAGTCCTACGACGAAATCACCGCCATGGTAGGCATATATAAAGATATATTGGCAGCCATATATAAAGAAAGGGATAGGACGTAGCATGGAATACAGCATACCAATCCGTAACGTTCTCCGACAGACCGGGGACGGGGTCAACGATGCCCCAGCACTCAAGAAGGCAGAGATCGGCATCGCCATGGGCTCCGGGACCGCCGTGGCCAAAACGGCCTCCGAGATGGTGCTGGCCGACGATAACTTCTCCACCATCGTGGCCGCCGTCGAGGAAGGCCGTGCCATTTACAACAACATGAAGCAATTCATCCGCTACCTCATCTCCTCCAACGTGGGCGAGGTCGTCTGGTACGGGCCCCTAGACCATCGCAAGACCATGTGACTTTGATCTCGATGGGAATTTAAAAATTGTTTTTCATTAATTTTATTATTTTTTTTATTTTGTTGTCCCGCAGTATTTTCCTGACCGCCGCGCTGGGATTTCCCGAGGCGCTGATCCCGGTGCAGTTGCTGTGGGTGAACCTGGTGACGGACGGCCTTCCCGCCACGGCGCTCGGCTTCAACCCCCCCGACCTGGACATCATGAGCAAACCCCCTCGCAACGCCAAGGAGCCCCTGATCTCAGGCTGGCTCTTCTTCAGATACCTGGCTATCGGCTGTGAGTTAGCTTTATGTTTATGTATTTAAATAGCACTGTTACAGCCCCACCTGCTGGCCTGGCATGCCTTCAGCAGGACGTTGATTCGTCTTAAGGGAGCGTTTTGCCTGAGGGAAAATTGTCCAGTTGCGTTTTTTTGTCGTTCGCTGCAACAATCTGGTGTTTGTTCGCAGGTTACGTCGGTGCCGCCACCGTAGGGGCAGCTGCGTGGTGGTTCATCGCAGCCGAGGACGGACCACGAGTCAATTTCTACCAGCTGGTTCGTTCTGGTTTTGACGCGTTACTAAATTAGTAAATTACTTTTAGTAAATTACTAAGTTAAATTAAAAAAAAAACGTCTTCTTTTAGAGTCACTTCCTGCAGTGCGGACCCGACAACCCCGAGTTTGATGGCGTCAAGTGTGAGATCTTCGAGTCGCCGTATCCCATGACCATGGCTCTGTCTGTGCTGGTCACCATTGAGATGTGCAACGCCCTCAACAGGTCGGAGTTCTAATGGAGCTGTCGCACGCTTAATGACAATAGTTAAGAATTCTGTGTGGTACGATTTAATTTTGTTGCTTTTTGTGTATAGCGTGTCGGAGAACCAGTCCCTGCTGCGAATGCCGCCCTGGGAGAACGTGTGGCTACTTGGTGCTATCTGTCTTTCCATGTCCCTCCACTTCCTCATCCTTTACGTGGAGCCTCTGCCGGTATGTTCCGCCCTGTGGTTCAGATCGCTGCGTCTGACGTGTTGGAGGCCTGATCGAGGGTTCCACCCGAGTGACCGTTCTCGCTGGTTTTTCCTCAGATGATCTTCCAGATCACGCCCCTGAACATGACGCAGTGGCTGATGGTGCTGAAGATCTCGCTGCCGGTCATCCTGCTGGACGAGTTCCTGAAGTTCGCCGCCAGGAATTACCTGGAACCCAGCAAAGACCCGGACGCGCTGCCGGGCTGCTCGCTCAGCGCCTGGAGCAAGGGCATCTCCTGGCCCTTCGTCGCCATTTCACTCCCCCTGGTGGTCTGGATCTACAGCATCGACACTAACCTGGCTGAGATGTTTTGGTCCTGACTGATCTGAGCACAACCCCTCCTCCCCGTTCCCGTGTGTAGATAGAGTGAGTGTGTGTGTGTGTGTGTGCGTGCCTGTGCACCTGGAACAGTGCACGAGGAGAACCACGGACATAACAATAATATAAAATAAAGGTAACCCTGTTCTTTTTAGCGGTATGGAGGGACCACGTAGAGCCGACGTTTTGGTTAAAGTATTAGTGACGTAACCAGCGCGCTGCGGGAGTTCTGCTGGTTCTAATCGCGCTCTTTGTTTTTTGCCTTTTTTTTATTACGACTTGTTTTTTTAAGTATTTGAACGCATCTGTCATTTCAAACGGATACTAAAGTACGTATTTTAGTTTTTCTGTTTGCGTCCCGTCACCGAATGCATGAAGAAAAGCTCTGTGTACCAAGTTTAAACACTATTCTGTTTGTGGTCCGAGGGCGCTGCGCGATTCGTGCCCCAGGACCATGCGGAACGGAGGCTGGGGGTGGGCAGCAGGGGGCGTTACCCCTCATTATCTTTTGGTTATTGTGTGACGTCGTCCAGCCAATTCACCAATCCACCTTTGATTTACCGCCTCGATATCGACAATATAATCAGCAAAATGTATCGTGATCACAATATATCATGAGTATTGATTATATCGCCCAACCCTAGACTGTAATACAGGTAGCTCAGTGTTTTTTTTTTTTCTTTTAATATTGATGACATAATCTTGAAACTGTATTGTGATCACAATATATCAAGAGTATTGATTGTATCACCCAACCCTAGACTGTAATACAGGTAGCTCAGTGTTGTTTCTTCCCCGATGTCCGTGATATAATTACAGAAATGTATTATGTTCACGATACATCATGAGTATTGATTATATCGCCCAACCCTAATACTGTAGTACAGGTAGCTCAGTGTTTCTTCCTTATATTGACGACATAATCTTGAAAATGTATCGTGATCACGATATATCATGAGTATTGATTGTATCGCCCAACCCTGGACTGTAATAGAGGTAGCTTAGTGTTGTTTTTTTTCCCTGATATCCATAATATAATTAGAAAAATGTATCGTGATTATGATATATCATGAGTATTGATTATATCGCCCAACCCTAGACTGTGATACAGATAGCTCAGTGTTGTTTCGGCCCCCGTATCCATGATATAATTACAAAAATGTATCGTGATCACGATATATCATGAGTATTGATTATATCGTCAACCCTAGACTGTAGTACCAGTAGCTTGTTTGAATGCATCCCTGCTGCTCAGCCTCAGCCCGCTCGTCGTTTCGCGTTCGTGTCCGATCAGAGTGGGCGGAACCACGGTGTGAGTTTGAACGCTACAAATCGACTGGGAAAGCTGCATGTTCTGTGTCCTGCATGCACATGGTGTGTGTGTCCATTTAGCTCGCTCATCGTTGTCTTCTTTTTAATGCATTAACATTAATATTACATTAACGTTGAGTACATTAATTAAAGCCAGTTTTTCTGCACTGGGCAGAGCACAGCTACCTCAACACAGATTCGTTTCTTTGCCCCACCAAGCTTTACACGTCCCGCGTCCTCATCTGAGGTGTGCCCTGTTTGGCTTGTGCAGAACCCCCCCCCCGAGTAATCCTGTCCTCGCTTTTTGTTTTTAAACCTTTTTATTTGGGAATCGATTCCGATGTGTATTATATTAACTTAATTTAGGCTTCCGAGGCGCTGGGATAGGATGAGTTCGGTGTCTAGAGTAGAGTCGGAGAGACGAGGAGCTTAGGTTTGAGCGATGCATTTAGAATAAAAACAATAATTTCTATGATTCAAAACCAAAATGTCCCCCACCTTCCTTTTTTTTTTTGTTCATTTCAAAAATACACTCATGGACCATTTGAATTCTATGTTCGTGTCTCTTTATTTCCTTTGTTGTCTTCTACTTGGACATGTTAATGACGTACATACAGGTGGAGAACGTGCAAACGCGGGGACGAGCCTTGTGCTTTAGTCTTGTTGTATATAGCACCCTCTGTTGGTACACTAGATTCCATCCTTCCACGTGAGTGTTGGTATCTAACATCTACCCCCCCCCCCCCCCCCCCCCCCCCCCCCCCCCCCCCCCCCCCCCCCCCCCCCCCCCCCCCCCCCCCCCCCCCCCCCCCCCCCCCCCCCCCCCCCCCCCCCCCCCCCCCCCCCCGGAACAAACCCACATGGACATGGGGAGAACAAACAAACCACCTAGATATGGGTTCTAACCTGGTTTCCCAGTGCGAGGAGGCGAACATACTAAACGTTCCATGTCCCTGAAAATGCAACTGTTCAACATATAGATCCACCAATAAAAGTAATTTTATCTATGTTAATATATATATTTGTCGATATAATCGGCTAAATGTATCGTAATCACAATATTTATTAAGTAAATCAGCGTTTAAATGATAAATATGGTCTTAACAATGAAATCTAGACATGACATAAATTCATGGCCGTCCATTTAAACGCGAACGTTGCCCTCTGGTGGATAAACTCCGCAATGACAACACGATTAATAATCATTCGATATTGCTTTCTATTAATACTATTTTTTATGACTGCATTAAAGGCGAAATGTCGTTATGAATCTATTACAGCTGTTTATTTTAATCGATAGTTAAGTTTAAATGAAATAAATTTTATATTTGGACTCGTATTAATTGAAATCTGACTAAAAGTACTCAATAGTTCGCTATTACAAATATTGTGCACTGCGTGCAGAGCTCGTAGGTGCTTGCAGTTACCCATGTCTCTCACAGAGGGCGCCAATTCCCCGATTTTTCATCAGCCTTCATGCTTTTCACTTGTACTAATTCCTCAAAATACAATATATAAAAAGAAAGTATTGGAACGCCGAACCATCACACACACAGGCCAGTCATGACGTCCTATTCCAGCAGCTTCCATCCTCCCGAGAAGCATTCCAGCCCTATTTGTAAGGTTCTTTAAACGTACTTTAAATGTTCTTTCAATGTTCCATGGGGTTGAGATTGAGCGCAAGGCTTTTGCAGGGGTTGGTCCACCACCTACCTTTGCGGTAGTGTGAATATAGTCGTTAATTCTGACAGATTAAAGTCTATTCTCCCATTTCCCCTCCGTCCCTCAGCCTGCACCTCCAGTCTATACCTGCAGCTTACCATAAACTCTGCGTGATCCGGATCAGACCGGATGGACAGCCGATGGACGGGATATGTGACGGATTAACGCCGAGCTCGGCGGCGGGTCTGGACCGACAGGCCTCAGGGATATGGGCCGCGCTCATCTCGTCTTCACTATAGATTTATTATAATTATTTTTTGAGACTGTATGTATAAGGGCGTAGTTTTCTACAGTATATATAACAGTATATATATAAATATATATATATATATATATGATATAGAGTAACGTGCATGCCTTCTGCTGTAAGTAAACGTGTAATCTGAGCTATATTTCTATAGTCCTTGGCCGTGTGCATCGGTGCTCAATGTTATGACATCATGAAGTTGATTTTACAAATAAAATGGTGGGATTCCATCTGTGTGGGAGGATTATTTTGGGAATGGGTTCTCAGGGGCGGCACGGTGGCTTAGTGGTTAACATGTTCTCCTCTCAGCGCTAGAGATTCCCGGTTCGAATCCCAATCCCAATCTGGGTGGGGTTTCTATGTCCGCCCTGTGTCCCCGTGGGTGTCCTCCGGGTTCTCCGGTTTCCTCCCACAGTCCAAAAACATGGATCAAGGTCAATTGTTCTCCAATTTGCCCCATATAGAGTGTGTCTGTGTGAGTGAGTGTGTGCCCAGGGATAGATTGCCCCCCTGTCCTGGGTGTATCTGCCCAGCGTCCGAAACGTCCCCCCCCCCCCGTGACCCTAATAGAGGATAAAGTGGAAGATAATGAATGAATGAATGATGGGCTTTTGGAGAGAGGTAGAAAGGTTTCAAGGTACCCCAACCTCGGAGAGGCTTTTTTGTTTTTTTGTTTTTGAGATTAAAGAACCAGCCGTGCAACCTGAAGGTCCTAGGTTCGATTCCAGGAACCAAAAACTGCAACTGAAGTGCCATAGAGCAAGGCACCTACCCCTAAATGCCTTCTGTGGTCTGTATATAAGGTTGCCCACCACTCTGGGCACGTGTGAACACTTCACTCAATGTGTGTGTGTGTGTGTGTGTGTGTGTGTGTTACTGCACACATTCCTCTGTGATTTTATAAAATGAGATCTGGCAGCGGTGGGATTCGAACCCACGCCCCCGAAGAGACTGGAGCCTTAATCCAGCGCCTTAGACCGCTCGGCCACGCTACCACGACTGTGCACCATGCACGCCGACATCTCAGAAGGCTGACACGAGGGGGCAGCGTTCAGGATCAAAACAATATGTTTAAACGGGATCTGATGCGTTTCAACCCCTCATAATGTTCGTTTAAGGTTCTTTAAAGGTTCATCATTCCCTTTAAAGTGCTAAAATGTTAACTGGAGAACCTGAAAGATCTAGTGACATCCCTCTGAGGAGAACATGCAAATGCCACCCCACTCTAAATTGGAACGTGGATCCGGGAGGCTGTACACTCTATAGTGTAATTTCAAGCAGATACGCGGGCAATTAGAGCGTCTGCTTCACCTTGAACTGTCATGACGGATGAGTAATTAAGCCTTGCGTGTCATATTTCGTTTGGGCCACTAGATGGCGCCAAATGCAAAGGATTGAAGGCTGTTATTTGCTAGTTTTAAACTTAATAAACGTGATGATGACGTACGATAATTATACTTCGAATATGAAATATTATTCGATTTGCACTGTATGTCACTGGAAATCCTGATTCTGTTGGGATGACGTCATTAATAATAATAATAATAATAATAATAATAATAATAATAATAATGATAATAATAAGCCGCATCCTAATATTTACTGAATATTTACTTGTTTAGTGTTTTTAGGTTTTACTAAAAAATATAAATAAATAAATTGTAATAATTATAAAGGCTTAGGAACAGATATGCGGGCAATTTAGAGCGGCTGCTTCACCTTGAACTGTCATGACGGATGAATAATAGAACCTTGCGTGTCATGTTTCATTGGGGCCACTAGATGGCGCCAAATGCAAAGGCTTGAACGCTGGGGTTTTTTTTTGCAGGAAACAATTTATACGTAAGAACGGTAAATAAATGTTAATAAACGTGATGATGACGTACGACAATTATACTTCGTATATGAAATATTATTCGATTTGAACTGTATGTCACTGGAAATCCTGATTCCGTTGGAATGACGTCATTAATAATAATATTAATAATAATAATAATAAATAAATAAATAATAATAATAAACATAATCATAATAAGCCGCATCCTAATATGTACTGCGTATTAAATTGTTTACTAACGTTTTCAGTATTTACCAACAAATAAATGAATCAAATAAATAGCTACACAAATTGTAATAATCATAAAGCTTTAGTGTCCTCGCTCACCGCTGTGGAGCAGAGCGACTGGCCCCGCCCCTTCCTGGCTAAGCCCCGCCTCTCGGGGGGTTCACTCGGCAGCGCTGTGCAGCCGCTCAGTGTCTCACGCAGACGGCAGCGAGCTGCGCAGATCCGCACGTTCTGCTCCTGAAGACGATCTAGAACCTGGATTTGGGATTCAAGCCCGATTTGCATGTTCTCCTGAAGGGTTTTGGATGTGTGAGGGCTGGGGGCGCTGTTTGATTGGCGTTTGGGAGCAAGTTCTGATGCTGATCTGCAGCTGGAGCACAAAAGAGGAGATGATGATGAGACGGCGATGAGACGCTGATGCTGCATTAGGACCGGTGAAGCGAGCGGCGTCCTCGGTTCTCGCTGGCTTCCACCTGATCGGATGCTGATGCTGGACCTCTGCGCCGTGCTGATGGTCCAGTGAGGAGGATGCGAGGGAGGACTATGTTCCTGGCGTTCCCCTCCTCCGTCGCCCTGGACGACCAGAAAGTTGGCATCGTGGCTTTCGGTTGGGAGATCTCGGCCCGAGTGGGACGTCCGCGAGAGTCCTAAGAGCCCAAGAGGCGCCGAGCTGAATCCCTCTCTCGCTTGGTGTTCTGCCATGGTGGAACCCGTGGGCTTCATCGAGGCCTGGAAGGCCCAGTTCCCCGAGTCCGAGCCGCCCAAGATGGAGCTGCGCTCGGTCGGGGGCATCGAGCAGGAGCTGGAGAAGTGCAAGGCGTCCATCAGGCGTCTGGAGCTGGAGGTGAACAAAGAGCGCTTCCGCATGATTTACCTCCAGACGCTGTTGGCCAAGGAGCGCAAGAGTTACGACCGCCAGAGATGGGGCTTTCGCAGGGCCCAGATGGCCGAGGGGGACGCCCAGGCGGGCGGGCCTGAGCCCCTGCCTCCGCACTTGCAGGAGCCTGGCCAGGGCGACCGGAGCAGGTTTCAGCCCGTGGGGGAGGCCAGACCCAAACCGCGGCCTCCTCCGGCGCGGAAATCGGCCTCGCACGGCGACGGGCTGGAGACGCAGGCGGGCTACGAACCCCACCCGCCGGTGCAGGTCCACGAGCCAGATGGCCTTTCACCCTCCAAACAGAGAGGAGGGGTGTCGCCAAGGAGGCCCCATCCTCCTCCGGATAAGGAGCTCCCTTTGGATCCCCCGAAAGACAAGCCGGGGATGGGACTCGGGGTGGCGGCACTGCGCTCCAACTTCGAGCGGATCAAACGGGCCAACTCGCATTCGGCCGGGGACGGGAAAGCGGGCTCGGAGAAGCAGCCGTTCTACGCCAACATGGAGTTCCACTACGACCGCGGCCTGGTGCGGGTCAACGACCGGGAGGTCTCGGAGAAGATCGGCTCCCTCGGGACGCAGGCTCTGCAAATGGAGCGCAAGCGATCCCTCCACTCGCTGCCAGGGAACTTGGCCACGGTGGCGGGCGAACTGCGGCCCAGACCCGTGTGCAGGGGGCGCTCCAGCGAGAGCACCTGTGGCTATGACGCCGAATGCGAAGACGGCGAGCCCAACCCTCGTTTCAACGCCAATCGCGCCAACGGGAACAAACCGCCACCTCCTCCGTGGCATCCCAGCGACTTCCCGCCCTACAGTGGCGTCTTCTTGGGCGGAGACGTCGGCGACGGCCAGGTGGTCATGCGCGAACACGGCGCCAATGACGAGCATCACCTCACCTGGCCGCGGAGGTCCTACTCGCCCGGTAGCTTGGACGACGTGGGCGGGGGCGGTGGAGGCTACACGCCGGACTGCAGCTCCAACGAAAACCTGACCTCCAGCGAGGACGACTTCTCGTCCGGCCAGTCGAGCCACGTCTCCCCGAGCCCGACCACCGCCTTCCGCAGGCCCTTCAGGGAGAAGAGCCGCTCGCCCTCCCAGAATTCCCAGCACTCGCTGGACAGCAGCAGCCCGCCGACGCCGCAGTCGCAGAAACGCCACCGCCAGCCCCACGTGGTGGTCTCGGAGGCCACGATCGTCGGCGTCCGCAAAACGGGACAGATATGGCCGCACGACGGAGACGCCAACCCCTCCGTCAGGGTCTCCCATGACAACAGTTGCCATGGAGACCTTGGTAAGTTCTCCCTTTTTCGTTTCTTTATCCCGTTTACCAAACGGAAAAACCACGCCGGGGTCCCCCGCCTTCCAGGTGGACCACCGTCGTCCACAGACGTCGACTAAATGTGGTGTAACCGTCACCGCACGGACGTTAAATCTAATTTACCTTCATAGTATTAATGAGGTCACATGTCTGGACGTCCCGACCCCACCCCCCGACTCCTGAGACGGGACTTGGGATAGGTCGGTGTTTCTGGGCGCTTCTCAGATGGACACTCCGGTCCAACCCGGTGACGGCTGCGAGTGTGTGAGTGTGTGTGTGTGTGTGTGTGTGTGTGTGTGTGTTCATCGTAGCAGCCACCCGGCATGTGCCAACGATGTAGGTCGACAGGGGAGCAGCAGTAACGGTGACGACTAACAATTGTAGCGACGTCCTCCACTAAACTTTGTTGTAGGTCACGTGATGCCGACAGAGTCGACTCAATGTTACCACGGTAACCGTATAGCGTTTCATTACAGAACCCTATTCCTAGTTTTCGGATAACGTTGGATTAGCAGATCCTAGATCAGGAAACATAATACAGATACTTGTTGCCATGGTAACCACCGCTTGTTTCCAGGTTACCCTTCTTTTAAAATTTGTGAAGATGTTAGTGGTTTAGCATGTTCTCTCAGCGCTAGGGATTCCCGGTTCGAATCCCAATCTGGGTGGAGTTTCTATGTTCTCCCCGTGTCCGCGTGGGTTTCCTCCGGGTTCTCTGGTTTTCCTCCCACAGTCCAAAAAACATGGATCAAGTCAATTGTGTTCTCCAAATTGCCCCATATAGAGTGTGTCTGTCTGTGTGAGTGAGTGTGTACCCAGGGATAGATTGCCCCCCTGTCCTGGGTGTATCTGCCCAGCACCTGAAACCCCCCCCCCCCATGACCCTAATAGAGGATGAAGCAGAAGCTAATGGATGGATGGTCTATGGTAGGCGGCACAGTGGTTTAGTGGTTGGCATGTTCTCCTTAGCATTATGAATTCCTGGTTTGAATCCCAATCTGGGTGGAGTTCCCATGTTCCCCCGTGTCCACGTGGGTTTCCTCCGGGTTCTCCGGTTTCCTCCCACAGTCCAAAAAACATGGATCAAGGTCAACTGAATTGCCCCATATAGAGTGTGTCTGTGTGAGTGAGTAATTGCCCCCCGTCCTGGGTGTATCTGCCCAGTGCCCGAAACGTTCTCCCCAGGATGGGCATGGGGAACCCCCCCCCC
>JAFMOD010000038.1:437665-488966 GCA_019802435.1 Corydoras maculifer
ATATATATATATATATATATATATATATATATATATATATATATATATATATATATATATATATATATACATGTGTGTGTGCATGTTTGTGTGTTCGTTTATATTCGTGTATTTGTGTATGTGTGTGTGTGTGTGTGTGTGTGTGTGTGTGTGTGTGTGTGTGTATATGTTTATGTATATGTGTGTGTGTGTTTGGGTATATGTGCGTGTATATGTATATGTTTGTGTATTTGTGTATATGTGTGTGTGTGTGTGTGTGTGTGTATGGCTATGTATAAGTTTGTGTATATGTGTGTGTATATATATATGTGTGTGTGTGTGTGTGTGTATCAGTATCTGTGGGTACAGTAGATGTTTACAGTGTACAGTGCAGGTATTGTTGTAACTGGAGTAATGAGAGTGTATCCAGTCCCCCGGTTCATCTCACTCCAACCCCCAGCCGAGCGTCGTCATGCCAACTGATACTTCATCCCCACCGTCGAGCCGCCCCCCCCTGCCCCCCCTCCCCGGTCCCTGGTCCCTCGGCAGAATAATTGGTTTTAATGGGACTGAAGCTGGAGATGATGTAGAGTTCTGCGTGGGATTTCGAGGCCTCATCCGAATCCGGAATGTAGTACAAACCCCCCCCCCCCTCGATTCGATTCCGATCTGTGAGGTCACGATTTGATTCTGAATCGATTTTCAATTCAGAAACGATTTTTCAGGTCTTTAAATTGAAATTCAGTTTATTATATCCAAAATACGCATTTTTGAAAAAAAAAACGATTCTTGGGCATTTTGGGTGGTATGGTGGCTTAGTGGTTTAGCATGTGTTTAGCATGAATCTAGGGATTCCCGGTTCGAATCCCAATCTAGGTGGAGTTTCCATGTTCTCCCGTGTCCCCATGGGTTTCCTTCAGGTTTCCTCCCACAGTCCAAAAACATGGATCAAGTCAATTGAGCTCTCCAAAATGCCCCATATAGAGTGTGTCTGTGAGTGAGTGTGTGCCCAGCGATAGATTGCCCCCCTGTCCCGGTGTATCTGCCCAGCGCCAGAAACGCTCTCCCCTGGATGGGCCTGGGGAACCCCCCCGACCCTAATATAGAGTGGGGCATTTTGAATCGAATTCGAAATCGCCAGGTCTATGGATCGCGATGCTTTGAAGAATCGATTTTTTTTAGCACCCCTATTTATTAGAAGATCCCTCGTTTAGATCCCGACTTGAACGCGATAAACGCTTCGGAACCACATCGGTGTTCTGCGACCGGTTCCCAACCGCTTTGCCTCATCACGTCTCGCTTTGCCTCGACAGAACCTGAAAGTCCGGAGTACCAAGGAGTGCAAGGACCAAATCGCCAAGTATTCGCTGGAAAGTGAGAACTGTTCTACCTTCCTTTCTTCGCATCGTCAAAATGCCCCATGGTTATGTTCTAAGACGTTCTGCTCTGTGTCCCCAGCGCTGCTCTACAAGCCGGTGGACCGCGTCACCCGGAGCACACTCGTCTTGCATGTAGGTTCTGGTTGTTTATACCGAAGCGATGCCGAGAGAACCCCTTTCTTTGGGGCGTGTGGTGGATTAAAGGTGTTAATGTGTGTGTGTGGTGGTACAGGACCTACTGAAGCACACCCCCTCCAATCACCTGGACCACCCGCTGCTCCAGGATGCTCTGAGGATCTCGCAGAACTTCCTGTCCAGCATCAATGAGGAGAGCACGCCGCGGCGCCAGTCCATGACGGTCAAAAAGGGCGAGGTGCGGAACGTTCCTTCGCGTATTATTTTATTTGTTTAACGTATTATATAACGTCCGGTTTTTATTATTAGGCCTTGATACTTGTTATATACACACTATATCCACAAGGTGGCGCAGTGAGGTAGCTAGGGGACGGGGTTTTTAAGCTCCAGCAGTGTGTGTGTGTGTGTGTGTGTGCCCAACTATGGACAGGCACCCTGTCGTGGATCCAGCGTCCCAAACGTTCTCCTCTGGATTGACATGGGAAACCCCCCCCCCCCCCCTCTGTATGGTGAGTGTATGTTCCCCATAGAGGTTCCCTATATAGGCTCCCTACAGAGGGTCCCTATATTAACTCCCCATACGACAGCCATGAGAACCGCATCTGCAGTACTATGTTCCGCTGTCAGTACAATTCAGTCAATTAGAAGCTACCTGCAGCGGGAGGGGGCGGGGCTTCAATGCACAGAAGCGGCGCAATTAAAATGCAAATGTGGCGGCTGTTGGGGAATGCAGGGGGAGGGGGGCGAGGGGGGTTCCGCACACAATGTCACCCTGAGCCATGCGCGCACACACGTGTATGCATGTATGTATGCTAATTTATGCGCCTCACGTTCCAGCAGCGGAACATCTGGACAAAACTCCCAAAACGTTCTCCTCTGGGTGGAGAACGTTCTCCCCCCCCCGTGGAGGATTCAGTGGAAGATGATGGATGGATGGATTTTGGAGGATGATGGTGGCGCAGTGGTTAGCATGTTTAACATGTACGGATTCAAGGTGAAGATGCCTTAAATTGCCCCTATCCAAATTGCCCCATATAGTTTATATGGGAGTAGTGAGTGAGTGAGTGTGCACCCAGTGATGGATTGGCATCCTGGGTGTATCTACCCAGCGCCCGAAACGTTCTCCCCTGGATGGACATGGAGACCCCCCCCCTTCCATGATCCTCATGGAGGATTATGATGGATGGATGGATATTAGAGGATGGTGGTGGTACAGTGGTGAGCACGTTTGCCTCTCAGAGCTGGGGAGCCTGTTTTGAGCGGAGTTTCCGTGTTCTCACCGCAGTCCAAAAACAGGGATTCAAGGTGAAGCTGCTCAAAATTGCCCCTATCCAAATTGCCCCATATAGTTTATAAGTGTGTGTGAGTCAGTGCACCCAGCAATAGGTTGGAACCCATCCTGGGTTTATCTACCCAGCGCCCGAAATGCCCCCCCATGACTCTAGTAGAGGATTAAGCGGAAGATAATGAGACCAGTTGATATGACCCCATTGAATACCTTTGGAGATGAACTAGAATGCAGACTATGTACAAGATCTCCATGTCCACCATCGGTGTCTGACCTCTGAAATGCTTATATATATATATATATATATATATATATATATATATATATATATATATATATATACACAGATGTCTACACATGTCTACGTTGGCACGTATTGGCTTCAGTTGGAACAAAATTGGGAGCAATTAGACGAGGCTGCCTTTGTTGGCTTGGCGCTGGAGGCGGGCTTCGCAAAAATGTCATCTGATGTGCGGAGACAGCTGGGGTGATGAGCACTCGAGAAGAAACCGGGGCGGCGTGTTCTCGTGGAACCGATTCGGCGGACGCGCCTCAGCACAGCGGCTCCGGCGGAGGCTGAATGGACCCATGGACTCGCGTCGTGCTTTATCCCCTACTAGAGTGGTGGTGGGGGGGGGGGGTTCCCCATGCCCATCCAGGGGAGAAGGTCTCGGGCGCTGAGCAGATACACCAATCTATCGCTGGGCGCACACTCACTCACTCAGACACACTCTATATGGGGCAATTTGGAGCCTTCAATTGACCTTGATCCATGTTTTTGGACTGGAGGAAACCGGAGAACCCGGAGGAAACCCACGCGGACACGGGGAGAACATGGAAATGCCACCCGGATTGGGATTCGAACCGGGAATCCCTAGTGCTGAGAGGAGAACATACCAACCATACCAACCACTCATATCATCCATCCATTGTCTTCCGCTTTATCCTCTATTAGGGTCGTGGGGGGGGTTCCCCATGCCCATCCGGGGGAGAACGTTTCGGGCGCTGGGCAGATACACCCAGGACAGGGGGCAATCTATTGCTGGGCACACACTCACTCAGTCACACAAATACACTGTATATGGGGCAATTTGGAGCCTTCAATTGACCTTGATCCATGTTTTTGGACTGTGGGAGGAAACCCGAGGACCTGGAGGAAACCCACACGGACACGGGGAGAACATGGACACTCCACCCAGATTGGGATTCGAACCGGGAATCTCTAGTGCTGAGAGGAGAACATGCTAACCACTAAGCCACTGTGCCGCCCTCTACCATAACTAATTAAAATACATGCTCATTTAGACCTATAAGTAACTAATGAATTGATTTACGCTCACAGTGTTCTCAAGAGCTCTTACCGTTACATAATCCCGTTGTAGTCGACGGGCCTCACACCCCTCACACTCGGGGGGGGGGGGGGGCAGGGAGGGGGTGGTATCGCTCCATAATCCCGTATAACTCCATTATCTCACGTCGGTTAACACCATGCACCTAGCGGTCAGAAGCAACGCACCGGAACGGCAACCAGGCCACGTTTTTTTGGCCGATGATGTCATTGCCATCCACATGGTCCCCCGCCGTGGGTGGATATCCCCCGAACGGGGTATTAATGGCGTTTGAATCGTTCGTCTGCGTGCGATCTGCGTCCCATTAATCACCCCGAGAGCGGCCGAGCTGCGGGGAAATGGGATCGGCGTGTAATTTCCCTTTCAATTACCCCGCCGTCGCAGTTCCGAGGGTTGTGATTGTGCGGCGCGGTGGTCGGACGAGGCGAGAACCTTTAAAGGCCGTGCATTGTGTTCTCCGCCGTCCTCCTCGGCGTGCCACGACACCCGCTTGGTCCCAGGCAAACCGAGAACACACACTGACACACTGCGGCTGCAGTATGAGCATCTCCTGGGATGCTGTGTGTATGTGTGTGTGTGTGTGTGGGGGGGGGGGGGGTTATCGCATTCATCATGCTGTGGGGACCGGACATGTTTACACGCTATGTTCATCCAACGTACAGCCACCAGCGTTGGGCAGAACGACTGATTTGGGGTCAGTGGTAAATGGTAATGGTATACTCCATGCTATGGTAGAATATGGTATGGTGGTGAGGGTTGGTTTCCCGAAGGTCCTCACCAGGCACGAGGACACGTTTGTGTTACTGCACTAATATAATTCGGGCTTCCGATGACACACCGTCTCGGAAAACGTGGGGGTGACTGCCGAGCTGGGACGCATCCCATTGGCCGGGCTCTTTGTGATGTCACCTTTTGTTGCCCCTCTGCAGGGGTGACGTGATGCTCCGAGAGGGAGAGTGCCGTGGCTTCTGGCTGCGAAATGCTTTTAATATGCGATTTGTTATTCATTTATTATTAAATACCTACGTAGTTTCCTCGCAGACTCATTAGAATCGGATTATTAGACCCGAAATTAAGGAAAACCTGCTGGAAATGGGCTGTTTGTACACAAAGGCCTCCATTTAAACGG
Source organism: Corydoras maculifer (assembly GCA_019802435.1). Lineage (NCBI taxonomy): Eukaryota > Metazoa > Chordata > Actinopteri > Siluriformes > Callichthyidae > Corydoras > Corydoras maculifer. The sequence goes on from JAFMOD010000038.1 coordinate 442,925, forward strand.
TTTGGTGCACAACACTGACACCTTGTGGACGGTCTTGGTTTTTCTATTATACGCTGTATGAAATTGTCATGATTTCTCTCTGTGTCATCCACATTTGGTTGTTTTTGGGTTCTCCTAATGTTACGCCGTTGCCTCCGCAGAACCGGCAGCTGCTGAAGGACAGTTTCATGGTGGAGCTGGTGGAGGGAGCCCGCAAACTGCGCCACATCTTCCTCTTCACCGACCTGCTGCTCTGCGCCAAGCTCAAGAAGCAGATCGGAGGGTGCGTAGCCAATCGGACGGCGTTCCGTCTGCGGGGGGGGACGTTGTTGACGCGACGTGTCCCGTCGGGAAAACGTGTATGATGATTAATAGATGTAGATTATGATGACGAGGCAGTTTCCTGATGGTTGGGACTTAAAATAGTCCCGAGGCACGCAATGAGGCTCAAACTGAGAGCTGATTGGCTAGTTAAAATGGTAAATAGATTAGCCGAACATCTAATCTAGCCAACCCAGCTGATTAAAAATGACCTAGCGTGGCGGCGATTGGTCAACGCAGGTCCAACTCCATCGTCCAACATCAACCCCCATCAATGTAAGAGAAATATAATTTTGAGCCAAGAGGAGAAGGTTCTCCATCCATTGGAGAACGTTTTGGACGCTGGGCAGATCCACCCAACGTGGCGTCAATCGATTACTAGGCCACACAGACACTCACTTACTCAGATACACACTATATAGATGCAGGTTTGGAGCATTGAATTAACCTTGAATCCATGTTTCTGGACTGTGGGAGGAACCTGGAGAACCCTGATGAAACCCATGGAGACAAGGTAAAGGCAATGCTCTAAATTTGCATCCATACACTATAGCGCGTATCTGAGTGAGTGTGTGTGTGGCCTAGTGGTGGATTGGTGCCCCGTTGGGTGGCTCTGCCCAAAACCCAATATGTTCTCCAAATGCCAATCTAGAGCAATGAATTTACCTTGAATCCATGTTTCTGGACTGTGGGAGAAACCCGGAGGAAACCCATGGAGACAAGGTAAACGCAATGCTCTAAATTTGCATCCATACACTATAGTGTATCTGAGTGAGTGTGTGTGTGGCCTAGTGGTGGATTGGCACCCCGTTGGGTGGCTCTGCCCAGAACCCAATATGTTCTCCAAATGCCAATCTAGAGCAATGAATTTACCTTGAATCCATGTTTCTGGACTGTGGGAGGAACCTGGAGAACCCTGAGGAAACCCATGGAGACAAGTTAAATGTATAATGTGTAATGGTGTGTATCTGAGTAAGTGAGTGTGTGTGTGGTCTAGTGATGGAGTGGTACCCCGTTGGGGGTAACCTGCCCAGAACCCAAAGCGTTTTCCAAATGCCAATTTAGAGCATTGAATTTACCTTGAATCCATCTTTTTGGACTGTGGGAGGAACTTGGAGGAAACCCATGGAGACAAGGGGAGAACATGCAAACTCCCCTCAGATCGGGATTCCAATCCAAACCCCACCCCCCCACCCCCCCCCCACGAAAAGGAAGTAGCTAGAACTAAACATCTGGGACGCCTGTATCGGTTTGCGTCCGTGGTTTGAGGGGCAGATCGAACCCATCAGGTTGATGTTCCCTCATTGTGTTCCGTTGGACACGGTGAGACGGGAACCCAGCACGGACCCTCGACCCGCACACTCACGGCCTGGACCTCCGCTCGGGTTCCGCTGTAATCCGATTCGCTCCCCCTCACCCTCGGTTCCTCGTTCTCTGGTGTTTCAGGAAGAGCCAGCAGTACGACTGTAAGTGGTACATCCCTTTGTCGGAGCTGACCTTCCAGGCGGCGGAGGAGAGCGAGAACGTCCCCATCCCGCAGGTCCCCGATGAGGAGCTGGACGCCGTCAAGGTCAAGATCTCGTCCCTCAGGAACGAGGTCCAGAGAGAGAAGGTAGTGTAGTGCACACAGCTTAATTAGAACCTCACAGAACCACCCTCCGGCTGACGGGATAGGTCCACCTGATGCCATATTATCACAATACCTATGACAAATGTAGGCGGGGTTGCCATGTTGGGTTACTAGCTACTTTATTAAGGACGCTACGTAGGACACGCCCCCTTTTGGCCCAACTTGTTGTCCATCGTGTCAGTTCCCCGTTCTAGATTCTGTAGTCCGTCTGCTTGTGGGCGGTACACAAAGTACTCGGTGTACTCTGTTCTAGGACCCCAATAGTACCCCCACAGAGCAGGTGGTATATGCTTGGGGCATTATTCCTATCCCGGCAGTTTCACTGAGGTGTTTAAATGGAACTACAGCACCACCAAAACCCCCTTACCCCATCAAATCCACAATAGCTGACAATACCACCACCACCAATAGTACCCCTAAAGAGCAGGTATTAGTTGCTTGGGGCTCATTCCTATCCCGGCAGTGTCACTAAAGTGTTTAAATGGAACTACAGCACCACCACAACCCCCTCACCCCATCAAACCCACCATTCAAATGATACCTGTGTAATATCTTTGATAGTCCTGACAATACCACCACCCCCACAGAGCAGGTATTATTTGCCCGGGGTACTATTCCTATCCCGGCAGTGTCACTGAGGTGTTCGAATTGAACTAGGGCAGCACCATGGCACCCCCTCACCCCATCAGTGTCACTGCAGACCATTAAACCCACCACCCAAATTATACCTCTATAATATCTGTGGTCTGATGGTCCTGACAATAACACCATTACCAATAGTACCCCAACAGAGCAGGTATTATTTGCTTGGAGTATTATGCCTATCCCGGCAGTGTCACTGAGGTATTTAAATAGAATTACAGCACCACCACAACCCCCTCACCCCATCAAAACCACCATTCAAATGATACCTGGGTAATATCTCTGATAGTCCTGACAATACCACCCCCCACAGAGCAGGTGGTATTTGGGTGGTGGCTGAGAACCCACTTCAGTTCTAATACTTAGTAACCTCCCTCCTTCAGAGAGCCAACAAGGGTTCCAAGGTGATCGAGAGGCTGAAGAAGAAACTGTCCGAACAAGAGTCCCTGCTGCTCCTCACCTCCCCCCACATGCCCCTGCGGATTTACAACCGGAACGGCAAGGTGAGCTAGAACCCCGCTGTGGAACCCCACCACGGTGCCGCAAATCCGCTGACCCGTTAACTTCCCGTTCCAGAGCTACATGTTCCTGATCTCGTCCGATTACGAGCGCGCCGACTGGAAGGACATCATTCGAGAACAGCAGAAGAAATGTGAGTGTCCATTTATCGAGGGACGAGGTTCCACACTTGAGAACTGTAAACTTAGAACCCCTTGCCCTGTGATCTGCCTCCAGGTGTTCGGAACGTCTCCCTGACCTCCATGGAACTGCAGATGCTCACCAACTCCTGCGTGAAGCTCCAGACCGTCCACCACATCCCGCTGACCGTTAATAAAGAAGGTGAGCTTGCGGAACGGGGTCCCGGGTGTTGTCAGCGTGCCGGGGCCTATCCCAACCCTCTCCGAGGGGAGAACGTGTCGGCCGTTGGGCGACAACCAGTGGAAGGCGCCAAATTATTGCTGGGCAAAACCCACGTGGACACAGGGAGATGGTCGAACCCGGATCCCCCGCACTGAGGTTCCTTGTTAACGGTTCCGACACTAGAACCAGCTACCAAATATTGTCCTGTGTTTCCGCAGAGGACGAAACTCTGGGGCTGTACGGCTTTCTGAACGTCATCATCCACTCCGCCTCCGGACTCAAACAAAGCTTAAGTGGGTCCCATTTATTTTGGTAGCTTGTTTTGTTGGTAGCTACCCCGGCTTCACTTACGCATTTTTATTGCTCGCCCCGTTGCAGATCTGTACTGCACCATGGAGGTCGATTCGTTCGGATTGTTCGTAAACAAAGCCAAGACGCGCGTCTACAGGTACACCACCGAACCCAAGTGGAACGAGGTGAGCGACTATAACAACGCGAGTTACAAAATTGTAACGCTAGATTTATAAAATAGGGAAATGTAATCGATATACGAAACAATCAGAAGCTTTTCGATTGGCTGCAGGAGTTTGAAATCGAGCTGGAGGGATCGCAGACGCTGAGGCTGCTCTGCTACGACAAGAGCTACAACAAATCTAGAACCAACAAGGACGACGTGGAGAGCACCGATCGCATCATCGGCAAAGGACAGATTATGGTACGTTAGAACAATTTTTACTTAAATATCCGTATCATCATTAAAAGTGTGTGTGCACATCCACATTTAACATACTTTCTCTTTAGGACCCTGAGGAGGTTTATATACTCTTTATATATCGTAGCGATCGTTAGCGGGTTCTGTCAACCGCGTACCTCGCAATTTGATTGCGGGTGGTCAGTGAGTCTTCGCAATCGCACCAACATTCGTGGGTGTGTTTGGGGCGTCACGTGCGATAAACCAGTCAGCAGGTCATTTGTCGTTCCCTTAACGAGCCAATTTAATCGACCAATCACGCATAATTTAGCACTTACGATGTAATTTCCACTTAAAAGTTGGTGAAAAACATCTGTATTTAACATACTTTCTCTTTAGGACCCTGAGGAGGTTTATGTACTCTTAACAAATGGCTCAACGAGCTTTATCGTAGCGACCGTTAGCGGTTTTGTCAACCGCGTACCCCGCAACTTGATTGAGGGCGTGTCAGTAAACCTTCGCAATCGCAACAACATGATTCGTGGGTGTGTTTTGGGCGTCACGTGCGGTAAACCAGTCAGCAGGTCATTTGTCGTTCCCTTAACGAGCCAATTTAATCGACCAATCACGCATAATTTAGCACTTATGATGTAATTTCCACTTAAAAGTTGGTGAAAAACATCTGTATTTAACATACTTTCTCTTTAGGACCCTGAGGAGGTTTATGTACTCTTAACAAATGGCTCAACGAGCTTTATCGTAGCGACCGTTAGCGGTTTTGTCAACCGCGTACCCCGCAACTTGATTGAGGGCGTGTCAGTAAACCTTCGCAATCGCAACAACATAATTCGTGGGTGTGTTTTGGGCGTCACGTGCGGTAAACCAGTCAGCAGGTCATTTGTCGTTCCCTTAACGAGTCAATTGAATTGACCAATCACGCATAATTTAGCACTTACGATGTAATTTCCACTTAAAAGTTGGTGAAAAACATCTGTATTTAACATACTTTCTCTTTAGGACCCTGAGGAGGTTTATGTACTCTTAACAAATGGCTCAACGAGCTTTATCGTAGCGACCGTTAGCGGTTCTGTCAACCGCGTACCCCGCAACTTGATTGAGGGCGTGTCAGTAAACCTTCGCAATCGCAACAACATGATTCGTCGGTGTGTTTTGGGCGTCACGTGCGGTAAACCAGTCAGCAGGTCATTTGTCATTCCCTTAAGGAGTCAATTGAATTGACCAATCACGCATAATTTAGCACTTACACTAACGTAGCGCCCCCCCCTATGTTTGTTGACCCTTTGAAACCATCGTGGAACTCCTACACAGCGATGCTCCCTGAATAACACGCGGCCATTTTCTTTTTGTCTGGTTCCAGCTGGACCCCCAGATGCTTCAGGGGAAGGACTGGCAACGGACCGTCATTCCAATGAACGGGGTGAGTTGGACCGGTTTGGGTTCGAGGTGCACTTGTCCGGTCCTGGAGGAGTAAGAAGCCCCCCCTAGATCAGACAATTGTAGACCATAATGTATTATTACGTAATTAGAGCCTTTAAGAGTCTGGTGCAGTCTGACTTCTGCAGATTGCTATTTAAATTGCGTAAAACAAGACAGTTTGCATGAGCCAGTGCCAAGCGTCTAGTCCTCTACCAGGTTCCGCAGATGGGGGTTCCCTATTTCCACCCCGGGGAGAACATTTCGCATGCTGGGCAGATACACCCAGATAAGGGGGGCAATCAAATTGCTGGACACACACATAACATAGGGGCAATTTAGATAGGTGTTATTAGACCTTGGAGAACCTGGTGAAAACCCACGCGGGCATGGACGGGGAGAACATTTCAACCACTACCCCCACTCTAATTAGCAGAAAAGGGACCTGTCGTGTAACCGAGACGTACGTTATCAAAGACCTCGGTACCGATGGGAGAGGTTCTAATTCTGATTTCTGACGCAGATTGAAGTCAAGCTGTCCATGAAGTTCACCAGCAGAGAGTTCAGCCTGAAGAGGACGCCCTCGAGTAAACAGATGGGGGTGTTCGGGGTGAAGATCTCCACTGTGACCAAGTAAGTGAACCATTCAAACCAGATTTCTTTCTCGCCCAACGTAAATGGGATTAAGAACAAAGGTACGTTCTACAAAACAAATGGAACTTGGGCACAGCGGTGACCAAGGAACCAAACATACAACCCCCACGGTCAAGTATACCTAAGGACGTGTGTTTGGGACTGTGTTCCACCAACTTATTCGGTTCGTTGAACGTTCTATATTCCTAAAAACGCTTTACTGACCCTTAACTTTGGTTCTGCGGCGCAGACGTGAGCGCTCGAAGGTGCCCTACATCGTCAGGCAGTGTCTGGAGGAGATCGAGAGGAGGGGAATGGAGGAGATCGGCATCTACCGTGTCTCCGGTGTCGCCACCGACATCCAGGCGCTAAAAACCGCCTTCGATACAAGTGAGTGAGCCCGTCGTAAACATTGTCCTACCATCACTGGCATAGCCTAGAACCAGGAGGGTGATGGAACCCATCCCAGAGCTAATGGGGCCAAATGACCTCCTTGGACACTCCGGTCCCAAGAACGTAACAGGAAACCCATTGATGGCCATTGAAGCCAAGGTTATGTTGTTGGTGTAATTTGGTATATTGTCGGCCAATCAGATCCAAGAATTGCTTGATGGTTAATGTTAAAATAAATGTTCATTTTCGCTGGCCGCACACAGATAATAAGGACGTCTCGGTGATGATGAGCGAAATGGACGTCAACGCTATCGCCGGGACTCTGAAGCTCTACTTCCGCGAGCTGCCGGAGCCGCTGTTTACCGACGAGCTCTACCCCAACTTCGCCGGAGGCATCGGTCAGTGAGCCCGCAACGTATTTACGTCACTTTTCATTTTAAAATTGTATTAATGTAGCTTAAAATAGCTGTTCTAAACTAGCGCCTTAATTTTAGTGAAGAGGAAACTGGAGGTGATGATTGGGGTAAGGATGTTGGTGCCAGGGGTCCCTTCTTGGTCTACCCAGAAGTGGTGGGCGTCCCAGAATTTTCTGAGGGTCGTTCTAACACTGTTTGACGTCTTTTTCTTGGGTTCTTGGGTTTGGTTGCAAGGCGGCATGGTGGCTTAGTGGTTTAGCATGTTCTCCTCTGAGTGCTAGGGATTCCCAGTTGGAATCCCAATCTGGGTGGAGTTTCCATGTTCTCCACGGGTGTCCTCTGGGTTCTCCAGTTTCCTCCCACAGTCTAAAAACATGGATCAAGGTCAATTGAGTGCTCCAAATTGCCCCATATAGTGTGTTTGTGTGAGTGAGTGTGTGCCCAGTGATAGATTGGTGCCCTGTCCTGGGTGTATCTGCCCAGCGCCCGAGAAGTGGCAGGGACCCTTCCCCCCCCCCATGACACTACTAGACGATTAAGTGGAAGATAATGGATGATTTTGGTCACCATAGTTTTCTACCCTGAGGGGCATTTAAACTTCAAAATTGCGGCTCTTTAACCGTGAGCGTCTCTGTGAAGCTCTCTCCGACAGTGTGGCCAAGGAGAGCTGCATGCTGAACCTCCTGCTGTCGCTGCCGGAACCCAACCTGGTGACGTTCCTCTTTCTGCTGGATCACCTGAAGAGGTAAACCCGTCCCCCCTGCCGGAGACGTGACTAACATGTGACCTCGTCATGCGTAGAGCGTCACTCTGTCCTCTTCTTCTTCCTCACGCCCTCCCTCAGGATCGCCGAAAAGGAAAGCGTCAACAAGATGTCCCTCCATAACCTGGCCACGGTGTTCGGACCGACCCTGCTGCGGCCGGCCGAGAAGGACAGCAAGATTCCCACCAACCCCACTCAGCCAATCAGCATGGGGGACAGCTGGTCCCTCGAGGTCATGTCCCAGGTAGAACTTTCGGAATTTACTTAACTTACGACCGCCACATGTGACGTTTAGACTTTTCAGGACCCTGAGGACGTCCATATACTCTTTTTTTAACCACCAAGACACGGCTATATTTTAGCGATCTTTAGCTAGTCGTCAACTGTGCGCCTCACAGCTTGATTTAGGGCGTCTCAGGGGGTCTTATGTGGGTGCGTTCTGGGTGTCACGTGCAATAAAGCAATCAGCATTCTCATAGAACACCTGCCGTTTCGTTTAAGAGCCTGGTGCACTCTGACTTCGGCAGATTGCTATTTAAATTGCGCAATTTTGTGTATAAAAACGCAGGAAACATCATCACAAGCTAGCCAAGCGTCTAGTCCTCTACCAGGTTTCGCAGATGTGGGTTCCCCATGTCCATCCAGGGAAGAACGTTCCGTGTACTGGGCAGATCCACCCAGACAAGGGCGCCAATGTAATTGCTGGGCACACGGTCACTAACTCAGACACACACGTTATATAGGGGCAATTTAGATACCCGGAGACAACCAACACGGACATGAACGGGGAGTTTGGCTTATGGGTTCTATGTCCCAACGTTCTTTCTGCGTCGTCTTTTGTAGGTGCAGGTTCTGCTGTACTTCCTTCAGCTGGAGACCATCCCCACACCCGACAGTAAGCGCCAGAGCATCCTCTTTTCCACCGAGGTATAGACAAGATGGAGGCTTCGCGTCCCAGACTCTCGTGAGTGCTTTGCCTCTCCCTCGCAGTTCACTCGAAGCCACTTAGGGGGCAGCGTTGGCACCTGCGGACCATTAACCTAACACCCTGTAGTTTAAACGCCGGTTCTCCGGCGTGGGTAGCGGTGCCATGACTTTGCACAATCGTCAAGGAGAGTACCCGCAGACCGCCGGTCCACTGCTCTCCATGACCCGTTCCTCGTTCCCCGCGCCGCCGCCCCTTTCGATCCCATTCCAGTTCCCCGTGCTGTTTGCTGCTACTACGGGTGGTGGATGCATGTGGTTCTACGCCTCGAACGCACACATGGATTGATCCGGGTTGCCGTCGGTGTTCCTGTTGGAGACCTCCAGCCTCAACCCAAGCAATACTGACGCACCTGTACACCGATGCACCTGCTGGCCGACGACGGGATTGCGGACGCCCCGTTTTCTACTCGTTTTTAAACAAACTGCTCGAACCCCGAAGACTCTGGAACTCTGGAACTTCTCGGTGTCGCTCCATCAGGGTTTTCGGACCCTGGCATCCGTCCTTGTTTCCTCGCAGTAGGTTATTTTTGGTATTTATGAAAAGCTTAGCACAAATAGGTATGTACATAATTTGACGAATCAAGGTTTTTGGGGTTTAAATAGTTCTTTGAGATTATTCCAATTATTTATTTTGTAGGCTTTCGTTTGCTTTTCGAGGTTTTTGAGGAAGCCCGGCAGCCTCAAGTCCTTGATTCCGATAGGCTACAGTGACTCCGTGCGTCCATCTGTGGCGCCCATTCTCAGTATCGGTTCACTCTGCTGTAAGGGTTCAGCCAAAAATGAAATCAAACCTGGGGGGGGGGGGGGGGGGGGGGGGGGGGGGGGGGGGGGGGGGGGGGGGGGGGGGGGGGGGGGGGGGGGGGGGGGGGGGGGGGGGGGGGGGGGGGGGGGGGGGCTTCACCGCCACCTACAGGATGCTGGTGAATGTCCAGTTTTGATGGGTGAACTATAGACAGGACCCTTAATGAACCTGTCAGCCTCACGTCCTTGATTCCGATAGGCTACAGTGACTCTGTCCATCCATCTGTGGCCCCCATTCTCAGAATCGGTTCACTCTGCTGTATGGGTTCAGTCAAAAATAAAATCAAACCTGGTTTCCATGGTTACTGACCATGACAACAGCGCCACCTACCATAAAGATGGACTTGGTGGTTGTACACTCACAAAGTTCCTCTACATCCCTTGTAAGTCTCCTTCGTCACGTCGTCTAATGATATGACCCCCACATAGCCTCTGATTGGACCGTCATGGCTCCGCCCTGTGGATGGAAATCAAAGTCAATGGGGCATTTGTTGCCGTCCAGCTTCACTGCCACCTACAGGATGCTGGTGATTGTCCAGTTTTGATGGGTGAACTATAGATAGGACCCTCAATGAACCCGTCAGCCTCACGTCCTTTATTCCGATAGGCTACAGTGACTCTGTCCATCCATCTGTGGCCCCCATTCTCAGAATCGGTTCACTCTGCTGTATGGGTTCAGCCAAAAATAAAATCAAACCTGGTTTCCATGGTTACTAACCATGACAACAGCGCCACCTACCATAAAGATGGACTTGGGGGTTGTACACTCACAAAGTTCCTCTACATCCCTTGTCCCCTTCGTCACGTCGTCACCCACATAGCGAGTATTATTTGGGTGGTGGATGGTTCTCAGGGGTCTTGGCGTAATAGTATGAGCTGGGCTTCTGATTGGCTCGTTTTTAAACCCGTCGTGGCTCCACCCTGTGGATGGAAATCAAAGTCAATGGGGCAGTTCTTGCCAACCAGCTTCACCGCCACCTACAGGATGCTGGTGGATGTCCAGTTTTGATGGGTGGACTATACACACAGGACCCACAATGAGGTACTTTTGAGGTAAAATTCCAGCAAGCACACACTCTGCTGGGTATCATCCACCACCCACATCGTATATGATCCATGGCGTTCTACGAACGTCCCGCCCATTAAGTAGGAGAACATCATAAAGTGCATCTATATGGTTGGTAGAACTCAAAACAAGGACAAATTGGGTTGTTGGGTGCTAGACTGGGAGTCCTGGGTTCTGTTCTGATCTGTGTTCCGCGTCGTGTGCGTCGTGTTTCCTTCTGTCTGATATTAAAGTGACTGTCTGTGTCAAACCCACTCGTACCCTGGACCAAAGGTGAGGACGGGGCTCCTCCCACGTCGTCAGCTCGATTACCGACGTGTGTGCTTTGGTTCGAACCTGCGGGCGCGTTGTCTCGTACCCCTCAGATGAAGAAGTGAAACGATGGAGGTCCGAAATTCTGAAAACTTACGAAAAATCTTGCTATTAATTTAAAATTTTGACTTTAATCTGATGGTTTTTATTGGGGTTTTTTTTTTTTTTTTTTTGGGGGGGGGGGGGTTTGTCCATGCCCATCCAGGGGAGAACGTCTCAGGCGCTGGGCAGATACACCCAGCACAGGGGGGCAGTCTATCGCTGGGCACACACTCCCTCACACAGACACACTCCATATGGGGCAATATGGAGAATTTAATTCACCTTGATCCATGTGTTTTGGACTGTGGGAGGAAACCAGAGAACCCGGAGGAAACCCATGTGCACATGGGGAGGACATGGAAACTCCACCCAGATTGGGATTCGAACCGAGAATCCCTAGTGCTGAGAGGAGAACATACATTCTACCTTACACATACACACTATATTGGGGCAATTTACAGCAGCCTATTCACTTTAAACACAAACCGTAGAACCCGGAGGAAACCCACATGGACACAGGGAGAACATGGAACCTCCACCCAGCGCTAAAGGCTAAAAGGGACTAACAAAGTACACAGAGGACTACAATCTCTAATTAAAACTACAAATTCCGTCCATATAATATAAATATACGAATGTACAACTGAAGGCTGTACTTAATAAAGTGGCCACTAGGGGTATAGTTTTGTCGCGACGCTCAAATAGTTTTGCTATTTTGCGATGTTCCGTGTTCCGTGTCGTTTACATCCGTACAATCGTTGACTTGTTGCGTTTTAGATTTGCCGAATCACAGTGTCGGGGTGATGATTTAATTTGCGATCGCTGCGATCACATGGTTACGTCACAGAGGGACTTTTATACTACAGGAATAACTACGACTTAAAGAAGCTCACAGGTCTTATTGATACTTAGCTACATACGTATATGTTACAATTGTAAATTTGGTAACGGTGACGCATCGTTAAAATTGATCAAAATCAGAATACTGAAATGATCTTTTATAATAACAGTTTATACAATAGTTACGTAACGCGACTAAAAACTAACTTACTAAATTCAACCAACTTAAATAATTTAATATAGCTACATATAGCTAAAAACATGAAAACCGATGGACCACGGTTTATAATCGTAAAACTACGTTGTCCATCTATATAGTAAGCCAGAGGAGGCGTGTCCTAACATTTGATTGGTACTGTAGACGAATGATGACAATAAACGACAACATAACTAACAATAAAATTGACAATAGACGTCTTACCACCCGCACCGAATGTTTATCAACGCAAATAATCAGCCTTGACAATTTGCGTCAGCGACGACGTGTTACGCTGTTAGAACGCTAGGTTTAAATTTAATTTATTATCCTGTTCGTCGCTAACTTTAGCGACGGCGGTCAATGATTGGCTGCGACAAATCATTTATTTATTATTAAGTTACGTCGCGTGCTACTTCAGCACCATGATTACGTTTCGCCTCAGTCGGCCCTCCGGCAGAGTTCCGCGAACACGTGTTCGGAACCCATTCCCAGTTCTTCGCGGAGACGGTCCACGAACGCGTCGGCGTTTTTCTACCAATGGCAGCACAGGCCCATCGATGATGTCTCTTTTTAACGGCCTCTTTTCTCGCTTTTGTAACGCTAGAACCGCTCATCGTGTATCGCAGCGGAGAACGTTTGTGTTCGTTCCGAGAGGTCCTCGGTTGGCGAAACTAGTCGCCCCGACCAAAGTGGAGCTTTCTGGGGCCGTGCGCCGTTTCGGCCTGTCCCGTCGTTCGTGAACCTCGATAACCTGGCCTCCGGACGTGCTGGGTATCCGGAACCCGGAGAGGAGAACCGAACGCGGGGTTCTGCAGACGGAAGACTGAAATGTTGGGAAGACGTTCGTGGCCTCTGTTTGTACAACCGACGAATAAAACCTTTATCTATGGAATCCGTCCACTGTGTCTGTTCTACCTTTAGAACCTTTAGAACCGATGTCTTCAAGAACCCAACCATTCACAGAAATTTCAACAGTTATGAAGCTACTTAGTGGTTTAGCATGTTCTCCTCTCAGCACTAGGGATTCCCGGTTCGTATCCCAATCTGGGTGGAGTTTCCATGTTCTCCCCGTGTCCACATGGGGTTCCGCTGGGTTCTCCAGTTTCCTCCCACAGTCCAAAAAACATGGATCAAGGTCAATTCCATTCATTCATTATCTTCTGCTTTTTTTCTCTACTTGGGGGGGTTCCCCATACCCATCCAGGGGAGAATGTCTCGGGCGCTGGGCAGATGCACCCAGGACAGGGGGGCAATCTATCCCTGGGCACACACACTCTATAGGGGATAATTTGGAGAACTCAATTGACCTTGATGCATGTTTTTGGACTGTGGGAGGAAACTGGAGAACCCGGAGGAAACCCACGTGGACACGGTGAGGACATGGAGACTCCACCCAGATTGAGATTCAAACCAGGAATCCCTAGTGCTGAGAGGAGAAGATGCCAACCACTAAGCCACTGTGCCACAGTATCAAGGTCAATTGAATTCTCCAAATTGCCTTATGTAGAGAGTGTTTGTGTGTGTCTTTGTGAGTGATAGATTGCCCCCCTGTCCTGGGTGTAACTACCCAGCGCCCGAAACATTCTCCCCTGGATGGGCATGGGGACCCCCCTCCTGCCACCCTGGTAAAGGATAAAGTGGAAGACAATGGATGGATGGCCAAGATATACAGCTAGACAGCATGGTGGCTTAGTGGTTTAGCATGTTCTCCTCTCAGCGCTGGGGATTCCCGGTTCGAGTCTCAATCTGGGTGGAGTTTCCAAGTCCTCCCAGTGTCCGTGTGGGCTTCCTCTGGGTTTTCCGGTTTTCTCCCACAGTCCAAAAACATGGATCAAGTCAACTGAATGCTCCAAATTGCCCCATATAGAGTGTGTCTGTGTGAGTGAGTCTGTTCCCAGCAATAGATTGCCCCCCTGTCTTGGGTGTATCTGCCCAGCGCCCGAAACTTTTTCCCCTGGATGGACATGGGGGGAACCCCCCCTCCCCCCGCGACCCTAGTGGAGGATAAAGCAGAAGATAATGGATGGATGGATATACAGCTAAATGTAAGTACCTTTTCTAAGCTATTGAAACCGCACAACGCTGACACTGACGATTATAGTGCCCTCTAGAGGTTACTGAAAACACGGTAGCACGTTGTTTTGAAACCTTTTTGTACCATAACTCTAAGAATAATGAATATTTAAAGTAATATTTAAAGTAGCTGCAGCTGAAAGCTAATGCTAACGGCATATCTGGCGCTTTACACGGCTGCAATGGCGCAGTGCGACCACACGGTGGTAGCAATGTCTCAGTTGCAGTTTAATAGATAAATATATTGAAAACGCGATTAAAGACATTTTGTTGACATGGCGACAACAATATTTGAGAAAAGTCGAGTTGGTTTGATGGTAAATGTGATGTTTGGCTGAAAAACGCACTGCCTCATGGTTCTCCAGTCAAAAGCAGAAGAAGTCAGGTGTTTTTTGGGTTCTTTTTTTCAACGGAACCCTGGTTTTAACATCATGGCTGTCTCTGATTTGGATTGGACTGAGAAACACACTGAGGAAGGTTATAGAAGTGGCTTTATTTTTATTTGAAATCATAAAAAAAATAATATGGGCGGCATGGTGGCTAAGTGGTTGGCACGTTCTCCTTTCAGCACTAGGGATTCCCAGTTTTCATGTTCTCCCCGTGTCCATGTGGGTGTCCTTCGGGTTCTCCAGTTTCCTCCCACAGTCCAAAAACATGGATCAAGGTCAATTGGATTCTCCAAATTGCCCCATATAGAGTGTGTCTGTGTGAGTGAGTGTGTGTCCAGCGATAGATTGGCACCCTGTCCTGGGTGTATCTGCCCAGCACCCGAGACGTTCTCCCCTGGATGGACATGGGGAACCCCCCCCCACCCCACCCCCCGCGACCCTAGTGGAGGATAAAGCAGAAGATAATGGATGGATGGAAAATAACAGCACTATCTTAATGGTTCCATCCATCCATTATCTTCCGCTTTATCCTCTACTAGGGTCATGGGGGGGGGGGGGTCCCTATGCCCATCCAGGGGAGAACGTCTCGGGTTTTGGGCAGATACACCCAGAAAAGGGCGCCAATCTATTGCTGGGCACACACACACACTCTATATGGCGAAATTTGGAGAATTCAATTGACCTTGACACATGTTTTTGGACTGTGGGAGGAAACCGGAGAACCCAGAGGAAACCCACGTGGACACGGGGAGAACATGGAAAGTCCACCTAGATTGGAATTCGAACCGGAAATCCCCAACACTGAGAGGAGAACATGCTAACCACTAAGCCACCGTGCTGCCCTCCCTAATCCCATCCATCCATCCATTATCTTCTGCTTTATCCTCTATTAGGGTCGTGGGGGGAAGGGGCCCATCCAGGGGAGAACATTTTGGGCGCTGGGCAGAGACACCCAGGACAGGGGGGCAATCTATCGCTGGACACACACAAACACACTCTATATGGGGCAATTTGGAGAATTCAATTGACTTGATCCATGTTTTTGAACTGTGGGAGGAAACCGGAGAACCCGGAGGAAACCCACGCGGACATGGGGAAAACATGGAACTACCAAGTCACCATGCCGCCCTCCCTAATCCCATCCATCCATCCATTATCTTCTGCTTTATCCTCCATTAGGGTTGTGGGGGGAAGGGGCGGGTTCCCCATGCCCATCCAGGGAAGAACATTTTGGGCGCTGGGCAGATACACCCAGGACAGAGGGGCAATCTATCGCTGGACACACACAAACACACTCTATATGGGGCAATTTGGAGCCTTCAATTGACCTTGATCCATAGTTTTTGGACTTTGGGAGGAAACCGGAGAACCCGGAGGAACCCCACGCGGACACGGGGAGAACATGGAAACTCCACCCAGATTGGGATTTGAACCGGGAATCCCCAGCGCTGGGAGGAGAACATGCTAAACCACTAAGACCACCGTGACACACTATCATAATGGTTGAAAAACCGATTCTGGACTCTTTCCGATTGATTTGATTAAATTCGGAGGCCAGGAATTTATTTTTAGTCATGTGACCAAGCAGTTCACGCATCTCGTAGCATGTGTTGCGCCAAACAATGATAAGGAGATGCGACTTCCTGCTTCTCTGCGCAAAACTCTGAAGAGGAAAGGGACGTGGACCATATGGAAGGAGGAAGCGGCGTCCTGGGCAGTGCCAATCTGCGGGTCGGGGTTGTAATTAGAGAGAGGAGGATCTGCGCCGAGGGTCCTGCTGCTCTCTGATTATTCGCGCTCATGGTTCTATCTCGGCGCTCTAGCCGGAGCTCCGCCCTAAACCCGGCTGGCTGGTCTGACCGTTAGCGCCTGCCCCGGGGCAGATAAGGCTATCGGTCTGCGAGCGTCTGGAGGCCGCCACGCTCCAGATTTCACTCTGCAGTCGACTCTCGCAGTCAGGGAGACGTCCGGCGTTCTGTCCTTCTTCTGTTGACATGGAGACAACACTCATTCATTCATTCATTATCTCCCTCTTTATCCTCTATTAGGGTCGCGGTGGGGGGTTCCCCATGCCCATCCAGGGGAGAACGTCTCGGGCGCTGGGCAGATACACCTAGGACAGGGGGGCAATCTATCGCTGGGCACACACACACACACACAGACACACTCTATATGGGGCAATTTGGAGAACTCAATTGACCTGATCCAAGTTTTTGGACTATGGGAGGAAACCGGAGAACCTGGAGGAAACCCACGCAGACACAGGGAGAACATGGAAACTCCACCCAGATGGAGATTTGAACCGGGAATCCCTAGCGCTGAGAGGAGAACATGCTAAACCACTAAGCCACCGTGCCGCCCGGAGACAACACTATTTGAGAAAGTCGGGTTGGTTTGAGGGCGGCATGGTGGCTTAGTGGTTTAGCATGTTCTCCTCTCATTGCTAGGGATTCCTGGTTCGAATCCCAATCTGGGTGGAGTTTCCATGTCCTCCCCGTGTCCACGTGGGTTTCCTCCAGGTTCTCCTGTTTCCTCCCACAGTCCAAAAACTTGGATCAGGTCAATTGAGTTCTCCAAATTGCCCCATATAGAGTGTGTCTGTGTGAGTGTGTGCCCAGTGATAGATTGCCCCCCTGTCCTGGGTGTATCTGCCCAGTGCCCGAAACGTTCTCCCCTGGATGGGCCTGGGAAACCCCCTGCGACCCTAATAGAGGATAAAGCGGAAGATAATGGATGGATAGTCGATGAGGGTGGCACGGTGGCTTAGTGGGTTGGCATGTTCTCCTCTCATTGCTAGAGATTCCTGGTTCGAATCCCAATATGGGTGAAGTTTCCATGTTCTCCCCGTGTCCACGTGGGTTTCCTCCGGGTTCTTCGGTTTCCTCCCACAGTCCAAAAACATGGATCAAGTCGATTGTTTTCTCCAAATTGCCCCATATAGAGTGTGTCTGTGTGAGTGAGTGTGTGTCCAGTGATAGATTGCCCCCCTGTCCTGGGTGTATCTGCCCAGTGCCCGAAACGTTCTTCCCTGGATGGGCATGGGGAACCCCCCCCCCCCCCCCAAACTTAAAATAGGATAAAGTGGAAGATAATGGATGGATGTAACACCGACACTGACAAGACGAGGACCCGTGATGTCATCACTGTATGATTGACAATAACCCAGTTGGGTCGCTGATGTCATCGCTTAAGCGTGACAATAGACGCCCCTATGATGCCCCTATGATTGCCTAAGAGCTCTGGGCAAGCATGTTAGCATGTTCTCCTCTCAGCACTAGGGATTCCCGGTTCGAATCCCAATCTGGGTGAAGTTTCCATGTTCTCCCCGTGTCCACGTGAGTTTCCTCCGGGTTCTCCGGTTTCCTCCCACAGTCCAAAAACATTTTGGACATTAAACATTTTGACAATTAAAGGCTCCAAATTGCGTGAGTGTGTGTCCAGTGATAGATTGCCCCCTGTCCTGGGTGTATCTGTCCAGCGTCTGAGACGTTCTCCCCTGGATGGGCATGGGGAACCCCTCAGCCCCCGCGACCCTAATAGAGGATAAAGCAAAAGATAATGGATGGATGGGAATCAGGGGCGGCACGGTGGCTTAGTGGTTTAGCATGTTCTCCTCTCAGCACCGGGGATTCCCGGTTTGAATCATCATCTGGGTGGAGTTTCCATGTTCTCCCCGTGTCCACGTGGGTTTCCTCCGGGTTCTCCGGTTTCCTCCCACAGTCCAAAAACATGGCTCAAGGGCAATTGAAGGCTCCAAATTGCCCCATATAGAGTGTGTGTGAGTGAGTGTGTGCCCTGTCCTGGGTGTATCTTCCCAGCGCCTGAGAAGTTCTCCCCTGGATGGGCATGGGGAACCCCCCCACAACCTTAGTAGAGTATAAAGCGGATGGATGGATGGATGGATGGATGGATGGATGAGAATCAAACCGGGAACCTTCAGGACGCAGGTGTCACCAGCTAACGGCTAGCTCTCCCTCAGGCTAACGCTGTTCCGCTAGCGAGTGACGATGCAAATTCACTCAGCAAATGGCGTCTGTAAACCAAACGGTCGCCGCGGAACGTTAAACAACACGCCGCTTACTGTGTCGTCAAAGTTCGGAGCTCACACTGGTGTTTTCGGGGGAGGGGCGCAGGCTAGCTGCAGGCTAGTAACTGCCGCGGGGTCATTTGGAACACCACGCAGGTGCAGACGGTGTGAACGTCTGCGTTTGCGGCCGCAATAAACGCCGAAAAACTGTTGTTAAAAGGACGGGAGGTGGTTTTTAAATGCGTGGTATTTAAAATCAGCATTCGTATGTAATCAGAGCGTTTGCTGGGGGTTGATTTTCTTTTTTATGAATTATTTTTTGGGGACGGTGCGTAATTTAATCCTCGATGGCCCTCGCCGTGATAAGAACTCAAACCCGCCCGACTGCCTCCAACTAAATCCACCTATTCAGCAGAAGGCCCGCCAGCCTGGTTTGCATACGGCTCATTTGCTTACCAAATATCTCTCTCTCTCTCTCTCGCTCGCTCGCATCGCTCCCGTCACGTCATCGGCCCTAACGTTATTTTAATGACATTAGCAAAATAAAACCTACGTAATGGTCGTGACCGTATTATTTCAGCATTTTTCCCAAAGTCCACTTGCTGTGGACACTATTTCGGGCTTTTGGGACTCCCCCCCACCCCCACCCCCCTCGATGTCATGACCTCACGTCTGTGTCCCGAGGCCGTAACTGTTCTTGGCACTTCTGCCTAAAAAAAAACAAAAAAAAGCAACTTATTTTTGTTCTATTGATTTAATCTGGATTTTAAATCTCCGTCATTTCAGATTTTATTTATCGTACAGGTTTTATATATATATTATATATATATATGGGGGGAGGGGGGGGTTCCCCATGCCCATCCAGGGGAGAACGTTTCAGGCGCTGGGCAGATACACCCAGGACAGGGAGGCAATCTATCACTGGTCACACACTCACCACCCACACACACACTGCATAGGGGCAATTTACTCATTCATTCATTATCTTCCACTTAATCCTCCACGAGGGTCGGGGTGGGGAGGTAGGGTTCTCCATGTCAATCCAGGGGAGAACGTCTCGGGCGCTGGGCAGATACACCCAGGACAGGGGGGCCATCTATCACTGGTCACACACTCACTCACACAAACACACTCTCTATGGGGCAATTTGGAGAATTCAATTGACCTTGACCCATGTTTTTGGACTGTGGGAGGAAACCAGAGAACCCGGAGGAAACCCACGCGGACACAGGGAGAACATGGAAAGTCCACCTAGATTGGGATTCGAACCGGGAATCCCCAACACTGAGAGGAGAACATGCTAACCACCAAGCCACCGTGCCACCTACTATAGACCATCCATCCATGGGTGGGGGGTTCTGAGGGGGGGGGGTTCTGTATGCCCATCCAGGGGCGAACATTTGGGGCGCTGGGCAGATACACCCAGGACAGGGGGGCAATGTATCACTGGGCTCACACCCTCAATATGGGGCAATTTGGAGCTTTCAATTGACTTGATCCATGTTTTTTGAACTGTGGGAGGAAACTAGAGAACCCGGAGACAGGGGGACACGGGGAGGACATGGAAACTCCACCCAGTTTGGGATTTGATTCCATCCGGGAATCCCCAGTGGCAAGAGGAGAAAATGCCAACTACTAAGCCACCGCGCCGCCCACTAACGCTTCGTGTTCTTCCTTATCTTCTTATCTACCCCGCTCACGTTCTAGCTGCTCCCACCCGGCCGAGTCGCACCCCGTCACCTGCGATTGGCCGCCCTGTGGGGGGTTGTGATTTGATCTGCGACTGCACCAGGATGCAGCCCTAACTGTCTGCCGTCAGACCCGGGTGCAGGGTTGGAAGTATAAACATGGATTTGCATTGGCACCACAGATTTGTTTACTGCCAGAGCGCACTCGGTTCCTGACCCCCCCCACACACACCCCCACCCCCCGCCCTCCGCACACTGATTTTCAACGTTTCAGTTACGAGCACCAAAGCAAAACACACAACAAATACACAATACTTAATAAAGATGTGCTCTGGAACATCGAAATAGATTCATAAAAACTTTGGCCTCATGCATATCCTATGGGGCAATTAGGCATATCGGTGTGAACTGCTATATCTGACTCATAACTATATCTGACGTCGTTACAGACGTCGACCTTTTAATTTATTTATATAATGCAGGGTTTTTATTCCGTTCTTTTGCTTTAAATCAAAGCAAAACCACCAAAACCCCTTGAGATGAATTAGAACTACGATTGTGAGCCAGGTCGTCTTGTCCAACATCGTCGTCTGAGCTCAAGAATAGCCAAACACGCACTCCAAAATGCATTTTCAGACAATGGAGAACGTTTCAGGCGCTGGGCAGGTACACCCAGGACAGAGGGGCAATCTATCACTCACACAGCCACACACACACTCTATATGGGGCAATTTGGAGCTTTCAATTGACCTTGATCCATGTTTTTTGGACTATGGGAGGAAACCGGAGAACCCGGAGGAAACCCACACGGACACGGGGAGGACATGGAAACTCCACCCAGATTGAGATCCGAACCGGGAATCCCTAGTGCTGAGAGGAGAACATGCCAAACCACTAAGCCATCGTGCCGCCCTCCCTAATCCCAACCATTCATCCATTATCTTTCACTTTATCCTCTACTGGGGTCGTGTGGGTTGGGGGGGGTTCCCCATGCCCATCCAGGGGAGAAAGTCTCGGGCGCTGGGCAGATAGACCCAGGACAGGGGGGCAATCTATCACTCACACACACACTCTACATGGGGCAATTTGGACATTTCTATTGATCTTGATCCATGTTTTTTAGAAACCAGAGAACCCGGAGAAACCCACGCGGACACGAGGAGGACATGGAAACCCCCCCCGCCCCCCGGATTGGGGTACGAACCTGAGCTGAGAGGAGAACATGCCAACCACAAAGCCACCAGTCGCAGAACCATTAATTGATTGATTGTAAGGTGCATTAATGTGCCCCTCCATCCAAAAAAAAGGGAATGCTGGGTAAAAAGCTCAACAGCAGTCCAAACAAAGGACCAGGAAGCGCGGCTTCTGTAAGAGGACGTATCGTGTGAGTGCGGGAGTTTCCTAACTGTCTCTTTTGTTTGTGGACATCGGCGTGTGCGCATCGCTGTCAAGCAAAATTTGTTTGTCAAAGCAGTCGAGACCGGATTGAGGGGCGTGGCCGTAAATCTCGCCCCTCTGTTGCCTAACCGTGACCTGAATCTTCCCCCGGATCTCTGGGCAGGGTCACATGACGTGGATCCCCCACATGACCGGTCCCCGCGCCTGGGGCCACCTCGCAGGCTCTCCGTCGGTTCCCCAGCTCCGGAGGCCGGTTCCCAAACCTGCTCGACGGGTGCTGCGCCTGCGCAGTCGCAGGTACACATGTGCGCGGAGAGATTTGCAGCGCGCCTCGGGCTAAAAAACAGGCAGCGCACCCGCCGAGCCAACGGGAACTGAGCATCCGGATCCTCCACGGGGCGGACATGCCAAAAGCAAACAGAGCGCAGAGCTGCGCAGACCCGGCTCGGGTTTCAGGACGGAGAACCCGACCGTTCAGAGCGCTGCTTAATGACTTGAACATGCGGCTGTTAGACTTTTAGACAATTTAGTGGTTGACTTAGTGGTTGGCATGTTCTCCTCTCAATCAGGGTGGAGACCTCCGGGTTCTCCGGGTTCTTCGGTTTCCCACAGTCTCCCACAGTCCCAAAAAACATGGATCATTGAATTCAATTGAAGGCTCCAAATTGCCCCATATAGAGTGTGTGTGTGAGTGATAGATTGCCCCCTGTCCTGGGTGTATCCGCCCAGCGCCTGAAACAGTCTCCCCTGGATAGGCATGGGGAACCCCCCCCCCGACAACTCTAATAGAGGATAGGATGGACCAGATATACAGCTAGGTGGCACGGTGGCTTAGTGGTTTAGCATGTTCTCCTCTCAGCACTGGGGATTCCAGGTTCGAATCTCAATCTGCATGGAGTTTCCGTGTTCTCCCCGTGTCCGTGTGGGTTTCCTCCGGGTTCTCCGCTTTCCTCCCACAGTCCAAAAACATGGATCAAGATCAACTGAAATGTCCAAATTGCCCCATATAGAGTGTGTGTGAATGATAGAGTGCCCTCCTGTCCTGGGTGTATCTGCCCAGTGCTCGCAATGTGCCCAGTGCTCCACTGGATGGGCATGGAGCACTTCTCCCTCTCCCACAATCCTCCCACAATCCAAAAACATGGGGGCAATTAAATTCTCCAAATTGCCCCATATAGAGTGTGTCTGGGTGAGTGAGTGTGTGTTCAGTGACAGATTGCCCCTTTCTCCTGAGTGTATCTGCCCAGCGCCCAAAACGTTCTCCCCTGGATGGGCATAATATCCGTGATGGTTCTGACGAATAGAGAACCGACATAGAACCAATAGTAAACAAAAACAACGAAATAATGATGATGACGTTACAATTTGAACTTTGGGAGAATATCGGTCTTTATTGTGTGAATTTACTGACAAGGACAAACTGTCGTGGTGGTACGCCAGAAATGTATCCAAGCCCACCTTATTCCGAGATGACCACGCCCACTTGGGTAGCTATATTCACATGTAGCGTCGCTATTTAAACAACGTAGGTGGAAGTCGTGGCATTAGACTGTTGGCGGAGTGTGAGTTAGCTACGGTAGGTGTTTTTGTAGTCAGTAATACGCCAGAAATGTATCTAAACACACCTCGTTTCCAGCCGGCCACGCCCATCAGGGTAGATATATTCACACGTAGCGTCGCTTATTAAATGACGAAGGTGGAAGTTGTGTAGCTAGCCTGTCGGCGGGGTGTAAGATAGCTACGGTAGGTGTTTTTTTAGTCAGTAATATGCCAGCAATGTCTCTAAGCACACCTCATTTTAAGCCGGCCATGCCCACTTGGGTAGCTATATTCACATGTAGCTTCGCTATTTAAACGATGTAGGTGAAAGTCGTGGCGCTAGACTGTTGGCGGAGTATAAAATAGCTACCGTAAGTGTTTTTTTAGTCAGTAATACGCCAGAAATGTCTTTTAGCACACCTCGTTTCAAGCCGGCCACGCCCATCAGGGTAGCTATATTCACACGAGGCATCGCTATTTAAATGGTACAGACGCTTAAAGAGCTAGACTGTTGGCAGGGTGTGAGGTAGCTATAAAGAGCAATCGTCAGAATGTTGACGTCAGTTGACGTATTTTCAGCTGGCAGTGCGCCATAAATCTACCTGAATACGCCTCGTTTTGAGGAGGCCACGCCCACTTGGATAGCTATATTCACACGCAGCATTGCTATTCAAACAACGTAAGTGGAAGACATCGGAATGAAACGTCAGAATGTTGAGGATTTTCAGCTGGCAGTGCGCCAGAAATGTACCTTAATACGCCTGGTTTTGAGGAGGCCACGCCTACTTGGATAGCTATATTCACACGCAGCATTGCTATTTAAACAACGTAAGTGGAAGACATCGGAATGAAACGTCAGAATGTTGAGTATTTTTAGCTGGCAGTGCCTGGTTTTGAGGAGGCCACGCCCACTTGGGTAGCTATTTTCACACGCAGCGTCGCTATTTAAACAACGTAGGTGGAAGGCGTCGGAATGTTGATGTCGACGAGTATTTTCAGCTGGCAGTGTACCAGAAATCTACCTGAATACGCCTCGTTTTTAGGAGGCCACGCCCACTTGGGTAGCTATATTCACACGCAGCATTGTTATTTAAACAATGTAGTTGGAAGGCGTCGGAATGTCGGAATGTCGACGTCGGTAGAGTATTTTAACTGGCAGTGCGTGGTTTTGAGGAGGCCATGCCCACTTGGGTAGCTATATTCACATGCAGCGTTGCTATTTAAACAACGTAAGTGAAAGGCATCGGAATGTTGATGTCGACGAGTATTTTCATCGGAAGGCATCGGAATAAAACTGTTGAGTATTTTTAGCTGGCAATGCGCCAGAAATGTACCTGAATACGCCTCGTTTTGAGGAGGCCACGCCCACTTCGATAGCTATATTCACACGCAGCGTTGCTATTTAAACAATGTAGGTGGAAGGTGTCGGAATGTCGACGTCGGTTGTGTATTTTCAGCTGGCAGTGCGTCGTTTTGAGGAGGCCAAGCCCACTTGGGTAGCTATATTCACACGCAGCGTGGCTATTTAAACGGCGTGTAGCTAGCCCGTCGGCAGGGTGTAAGATAGCTATGAGCTTCGCGACGCCCCTGCGCAGGGTGTCGTAATTAGATTCTCCCATTAATTATAAAAAAGGTCTACTAGTAAAGTTTAGGATAAATATATTAATCCCGCTCCGTTTCCGTGACGCCGACATTGCAACATAATTAAATTACATTCAATTTAAAGTCATCCAACGTAAACAAACAACATGATGATGGAGAGCGGCGACGCCCACTTTGACGCCCACGTCCCTGTAGGAATATGGTGATGGTGAGGTTGCGACCTATCCTCGCCCTCCGTCGGAAACCCTCCATCGAGAAAAGTCCGTGGTGCCCACAGTCCGGGTCCCGATTCGTGTCACTTCAGGCTGTGCTGGCTCTCGTGGTGCCGCCGCAGGTCCACCTTCCTCTGGAAGCCCTTGGCGCAGATCTCGCAGCCGAACGGTTTGAAGCCGGTGTGCTTGCGGCTGTGCGTGATGAGGTTGGAGCTCTGGCTGAAGGCCTTCCCGCAGACCTGGCACTTGTGCGGCTTCTCACCTGTCGGCATGACGACACGGCGCTCGGTTAACCCGCAGATTCCAAAACATCCGTCCATCCATTATATTAGGGTCGCGGGGGGAAGGGGGGGGTTCCCTATGCCCATACCGGGGAGAACGTTTCAGGCGCTGGGCAAATACAACCAGGACAGGGGGCCAATCTATCGCTGGGCACACACTCACTCACACAGACACACTCTATATGGGGCAATTTGGAGCCTTTGATTGATCTTGCCCCATGTTTTTGGACTGTGGGAGGAAACCAGAGAACCCGGAGGAAACCCACGCGGACACGGGGAGAACATGGAAACTCCACCCAGGTGGGGATTTGAATCGGGAATCCCCAGCGCTGAGAGGAGAACATGCCAAACCACCATGCCGCCCTCCCTAATCCCATCCATCAATCCATCCATCCATCCATTATCTTCAACTTTATCCTATATTGGGGGGGGGGGTTCTCTATGCCCATCCGGGGGAGAACGTTTTGGGTGCTGGGCAGATACACCCAGGACAGAGGGGCAATCTAGCACTCACACAGACACACACACTCTATATGGGGCAATTTGGAGCCTTCAATTGGCCCTGATTCATGATATTGGACTGTGGGATAAAAGCGGAGAACCCGGAGGAAACCCACGTGGAGAATGTTTCGGGCGCTGGGCAGATACACCCAGGACAGGGGGGCAATCTATCACTAGACACACACTCACTCACACAGACACACTCTATATGGGGCAATTTGGAGCATTTAATTCACCGTGACATGTTTTTGGACTGTGGGAGGAAACCGGAGAACCCGGAGGAAACCCTCAAGGACGCAGGGAGAACATGAAAACTCCACCCAGATTGGGATTGAAACCGGGAATCCCTAGTGCTGAGAGGAGAACATGCCAAACCACTAAGCCACCGTGCCACACTCTATCCATTATCCACCGCTTTATCCTCTATTAGGGTCGTGCGGGGGGGGGGGGGGGTCGGTTCCCCATGCCCATCCAGGGGAGAACGTTCTGGGCGCTGGCCAGATACACCCAGGACAGGGGGGCAATTTATCACTCACTCACACAGACACACACACTCTATATGGGGCAATTTGGAGAACTCAATTGACTTGATCCATGTTTTTGGACTGTGGGAGGAACCCGGAGGAACCCCACACGGACACGGGGAGGACATGGAAACTCCACCCAGATGGGGATTCGAACCAGGAATCCCTAGTGCTGAGAGGAGAACATGCTAAACCACTAAGCCACCGCACCGCCCTTCTGATTCAAATCATGGTACGAAATCAACACACAGGAAAGATTTGCGTGCTCTCTCTGATTTGCCCGGTTTCTCCGAAAGGCCCACGGCGTGGAACAGGAAGCGCAGCGGCGCCGGCGGCCCGAGCAGGAAAATCAGATATGCAAAGCAGTCCTGTGTTTACTTAGTTCCTTTTTTATTATTTATTTATTTTTTACTCCTGGAACCCGGGCCCGGGCGGCACGGTGGCTTAGAGATTGGCATGTTCTCCTCTCAGCACTAGGGATTCTCCGGGTTCTCCGGTTTCCTCCCACAGTCCAAAAACATGGATCAAGTCAATTAAGTTCTCCAAATTGCCCCATATAGAGTGTGTGTGTGTCTGTGTAAGTGATAGATTGCCCCCCCCCTGGTTCGAATCCCAATCTGGGTGGAGTTTCCATGTTCTCCCCGTGTCCGTGTGGGTTTCCACCGGGTTCTCCGGTTTCCTCCCACAGTCCAAAATATGAATCAAGTCAATTGAATGCTCCAAATTGCCCCATATAGAGTGTGTGTGTGTCTGTGTGAGTAATAGATTGCCCCCTGTCCTGGGTGTATCTGCCCAGCGCCCTAAACGTTCTCTACTTCATGTGGATGGGCATGGGGACCCCCCCCCCCCCCGACCCTAATATAGGATAAAGTGGAAGATAATGGATGTATGGTTGGGATTAGGGAGGGGGGCACGGTGGCTTAGTGGTTTAGCATGTTCTCCTCTTAGTGCTAGGGATTCCCGGTTCGAATCCTAATCTGGGTGGAGTTTCCATGTCCTCCCCGTGTCCGCGTGGGTTTCCTCCGGGTTCTCCGGTTTCCTCCCACAGTCCAAAAACATGGATCAAGGTCAATTGAGTTCTCCAAATTGCCCCATATAGAGTGTGTCTGTGTGAGTGAGTGTGTATCCAGTGATAGATTGCCCCCTGTCCTGGGTGTATCTGCCCAGCGCCCAAAACGTTCTCCCCTGGATGGGCATGGGGAACCCCCCCCCCCCTGACCCTAATAGAGGATAAAGCAGAGGATAATGGATGGACGGAACCCTGGACGGAGCCCTCACCTGTGTGGATGTAGGTGTGCTTCTTCATGTCGGATTTCTGATGGAACCTCTTCCCGCAGAACTGGCAGGGGTACGGCCGGGTGTCCGAGTGGATCAGCAGGTGGGTGGACAGGGTGGAGGAGCGCTTGAAGGTCTTGCCGCACATCTTGCATTCGAAGCTCCTCTCCTGCGGAGCGTCCGGGTCACACGGGCAGACGGTTAGATAAGATCTGAACGTTCCCCAAGGCTAACGTTTGGGACGGAACCGTGAACCGTGAACCGTTTCTCTACCTGCGAGTGGATGTTCATGTGCTGCTCTAGGCTGACCGCATGGCCGAAGGTCTTTCTGCAGACGCTGCAGCCGAACGGCCGCGTGCCGCTGTGGGAACGCCGGACGTGGACCTCCAGACCATGAGGGGTGGAGAACACCTGGGGACGAGGTGGAACAGGTAGAATGCATATGTTATACGTCATGGGGGTGGGGGCGGTTCCCCATGTCTATTCAGGGGAGAACATTTCAGGTGCCAGGGCGCCAACCCATCACTGGGCAGACACTCACTCACACAGACACACTCTATATGGGGCAATTTGGACCATTCGATTCCCCTTGAATCCATGGTTTTGGACTGTGGGAGGAAACCAGGGAGCCCAGAGAACCCAGAACTGGACAACAATCCACCCCCAAATGATACCTGTATAATATCTGTGATGGTTCCAACAACAGGTGGTATGGTGGCTCAGTGATGTGCATGTTCTCCTCTCAGCGCTAGGGATTCCCTGTTGGAATCCCAATCTGGGTGGAGTTTCCATGTTCTCCCTGTGTCCCCATGGGTGTCATCCGAGTTCTCCGGTTTGCTTCCACAGTCCAAAAAGATAGCTCAAGGTCAATTGGAGGCTCCAATTGCCCCATATAGAGTTGCTGGGTTGGTGTCTGAAACGTTCTCCCCTGGATGGGCATGGGGAAACCTAGTTCCCTAGTAATGGATAAAGTGGAAGCTAATGGGTAGGTGGATGAATGGGGGCTGACAATAGAGAACCGAGAACCAACAGGGGACTACCATCTGATTGGGGGACCAGTTGGGGACGGGGGTGTTCCGCACTGACCTTGTCACATGTTATGCAGTGGTAGGTGTCCGAGGTGGGCGAGTAGTGCGTGCTGCAATCCAGCGGCTGCGATGCCTCAGCGTTCTGCTTGAAATCGGCGCCGCACAGGTTGAGGCCGTTGGCGTGCTGCAGGAGAGACGAGTGGAACCCCATTTGTCTGAAGTCATAGGGAGACGCCAACGACTCCCAGACGTACGCCGGCTTATAGAAGGGTGGGTACTCGGCCATCTGAGGTTCTATAGAAGACAGTAGAAGATAAGAGGGCTGTGTTTGTTGACACCTATGTTTGGCTAAGGCGGGTGCTCACATGACGTTAATGCAACAGAAACAGTTTTGCTGGCTCAGCTAAAACACCCGCAGCCTGCAAAGGAGGTCACCAACCTGGTAGATAATACGGCCGACCGGCCGCCACCGGCTGCTCCGGGCGGCCGGGCACCGGGCATTTGGTCTCGTCCTCACACTTCATGTAAGG
Organism: Corydoras maculifer; assembly: GCA_019802435.1. Classification (NCBI taxonomy): domain Eukaryota; kingdom Metazoa; phylum Chordata; class Actinopteri; order Siluriformes; family Callichthyidae; genus Corydoras; species Corydoras maculifer. The sequence goes on from JAFMOD010000038.1 coordinate 472,002, forward strand.
GTAGGGGTGCCTCTGGATGGCTTCCGGAGGGGCATCTTGAAAACAGCCCTCGGGAGAACCCGGTTCCTTCATTTGGCATGGGCTCGGCTCGGTTTCCATGGAAACTGAATTAACAAAAATGAATATTATAACAAAAATGGAAAATTAATAGAAGTATCTGTGTTTTTATTGGTTTTTAATGCAGATGCAGTGTGAAAAGCATTGATCAAAAATCTCCAAATTTTTAAAATCCCCTTCCATATTTTTTTAAACCCAGCCATCCAGGTTTGTGACGTCACAACGTCCATGCTTTTTGAAATGCGCCCTGATTTTAACGTGTATCTGGAAAAAAAAACTTAGTCTATTTCTCCAGAAAAGGCATTTACGATAAATTGAACAGATCTAAGACACGACAACCTGGGGTTCCAGAGCTGTTTTTTGGTCACGTGGTCCTGCAGCATGCTGTTATGCGTTGATTTGCTTTGCGCACTTGGGTATGGTTCTGCTGGTGGCCTTCCCCAAACTGTTCCCACAAAGCTGGAACCATACTGTTCCTTAAAATCCATCCGAGTTATCCTAACACGCGTTTTCACTCAAACCTAACTTTGATTTCAATACTTATGATCGTATAGTACAACCTAATCTATTTAATTATTATTATAATACATTTTCGCGTTAAAAGCCGGACGGTTCAATGCATACATAACGTTTTGCATAACATTTCGTACCTTAAAAACATTTCAAGTACGTGTTTAAAGTATAATTTTTGCGTATGACATTCTATATTACAATTTTAATTATATATACATTTTTAACTATTAACGAATTCACCCAATAACCCAGAATTAACCCGTTGTAAATGGACTAACGATTAAACTCGAGTATTTTAGTCCCACAAAGGATGTAATTCTATAAAAACAATAACTATTGTATAAAGAAAAACGATAAGTTATTAAGGAATAAGTTTATTGTTGTAAAGTGCGACGCGCGTAACTGGCGCGTAAAGTGGAGCGCAACTAGTAATAAATTAAAATTAAATAAATACGTCATAATCTGCTGCTCTATGCTTTAATATCGTATATTTATGGTGTATACATCATCGTACATACCCGGCAGAAGCTCTTTGGCCGCGTTTGGATCGTCCTCTGCAAACCGGTGCGCATTATAAAACGAGCACTTCTTACTTTTCACCAAAAAAGAGCGCGGCATGTTCGATCTGTGAGGGAAATAAAAAGAGATTTAATGCATCTGTTCGTTCAGACTTGCTTTTAAATGGAATTAAATTCATTTAATTGAACTAGACTATAATATAATCCACTGTGGTTCCTGAAAAAGAAAGAACTTTAAGACGTTCCTTAATTCGAAGGTTCCTCAAAACACTTAAATAGCTTCCATTTAGTGAGAACTAGCTGGAAAGGTTCAGGGATGTTGTAGCTGTAACTGTGTAACTGAGCATTTTGCATAACCGTCTCCAAACCGGCACCGCAGCTTTAAAATCCAGCCGTGAGTTTGGATTAAAGGACCTAAAAGTTGTTTTTACAATCATAACATTATCCTAAAACACTCCTGATGTCATTTATTAAGTAAAACAATTACTGCAATTTTCTTTAAAATACTTTCAAACTTAAAAAAAACACCTCTGTGATATTTTTCGATATTATTTGCGCACAAACTGTACGCTATTTATTAAATGATGACGATGTTTTTGGTCGATATGGTTGTATTTGGCACCTTTATATTTTAAGAATAATGATAAATAGCATTTCCACCCTATAATCTATAAATTATAATCTATTATCATGATTTTAAATAATTGTAAGTATATATGTTGATATATTGGACACCATCTGGCCTGTAAAACTCTATAAAATTAATATCATTTAGTTATTAGTTTACTCTGTACGTTTATTAAATTGTCATTAACATGTTCTCCCCCCCCCTCCTCAAATAAAAAGGGGACAAAATAAAACTCACCCTTAAAGTTCTTCTTTTCTGTCGCTCGTTTTAAAGTGGCCTGCCAGTTTTACTCACAGAGTGTGTGTGTGTGTGTGTGTGTGTGTGTGTGTGTGTGTGTGTGTGTGTGTGTTATGGGACTCTGCGTCTCCCTGATTTTCAATCCGATAATGTTTTTGCTGAATCTGACTCTCGGCCGATCAGCGCATGCGCACACGGCGGCAGCGGACTGAGTGGCTGACGCACTTCTGCTCGAGGACTTTCAGTCCCACAAGTAAGAAATCTGCACTTAACTCAAATAAAATAATAATTATCGTTGTTAATAAATTAATTAATGAATTCTAAGTGGGAACAATTCCAGTGTTTCCATTTTTAAGGAACTGAGAACACTACATCCTATCCCAGCATCCACTGGAACCAGTGCAAGGGTGGCTTAGTGGTTTGGCATGTTCTCCTCTCAGCACTAGAGATTCCCGGTTCGAATCCCCATCTGGGTGGAGTTTCCATGTCCTCTCCGTGTCCGTGTGAGTTTCCTCCGGGTTCTCTGGTTTCCTCCCACAGTCCAAAAACATGGATCAAGTCAATTGAGTTCTCCCCAGAATTGCCCCATATAGAGTGTGTCTCTGTGAGTGAGTGTGTGTCCAGCGATAGATTACCCCCTGTCCTGGGTGTATCTGCCCAGCGCTACATACTGTTCCCTGTTCTCTGATGACACCGATCATACAGTGCTGGTGCAAATATATATATGATGGGGGGGGTTCCCCATGCCCAACCAGGGGAGAACGTTTCGGGCGCTGGGCAGATAGACCCAGGACAGGGGGGCAATCTATCGCTGGGCACACACTCACTCACACAGACACACTCTTTATGGGGCAATTTGGAGAGCTCAATTTACTTGATCCATGTTTTTGGACGGTGGGAAGAAACCAGAGAACCCGGAGGAAACCCACACGGACACGGGGGGGACATGGAAACTCCACCCAGATGGAGATTTCAACCGGAAAACCCTAGCGCTGAGAGGAGAACATACTAAACCACTAAGCCACCATGCCGATATATATATATATATATATATATATATATATATATATATATATATATATATATATATATGTGTGTGTGTGTATGTATATATTAAAATATGTGGTATATGATGTATTAGTGGTAATATGTAGTGTTTAACATGTTCTCCTCTCAGTGCTGGTGATCCATGCACCCCCCCCCCCCAAGAACGGTTGTATATGCACCACATCAAAGCCATTTAGACTGACTCCATTAAGCCTCCTTTAGGCTGTTGGGTTTTAAAAGCTACACGGAAGGGACGAAAGTATTGGGACCCCGACTACAGCTTTAGTGATCAGGTCCTGCTTTAAAAAAACAGCTTCCGCTGTTGTAGAAAACCTGATTTCTGAAGGTTTATAAGGTCATTTAGGTTTCCATTGAAGCTTATGGTTAAGGTGGATGGTGTTCGAGGTCAGGGTACTGTGTGGACCCCCCCACCCTCCACCAGCACCACCACCACCACCATTCCTTCATAAGACCTTTCCCAAAGATGGAGGTTGGTATGTTGGTCTATACGGCAGAGTGAGATGTGATGTGATGCGGGATGTGATTCTCGTTGGATGTGATTTTTGGAATAGAATAAAATAAAACTTTATTGTCCATTAAACTTGAATTAAATGGAAAATTGTCTTTGGCAGTCTGGCAGACAAATACACGTACAATACAATACAATAAACACGTATATAATAAAAAAAAATTATTATAATAAAAAAATAAAATAAAATAAAATAAATAAATAAATAGGGTGGCACGGTGGCTTAGTAGTTTGGCATGTTCTCCTCTCAGCACTAAGGATTCCAGGTTCGAATTCTTATCTGGGTGGAGTTTCCATGTTCTCCCCGTGTCCGCGTGGGTTTCCTCCGGGTTCTCCGGTTTCCTCCCACAGTCCAAAAACATGGATCAAGTCAATTGAATTCTCCAAATTGCCCCATATAGTGTGTGTGTGTGTGTGTGTGTGAGTGAGTGAGTGAGTGAGTGAGTGAGTGTGTGCCCAGAGATGGATTGGCGCCCTGTGCTGGGTGTATCTGCCCAGCGCCTGAAACGTTCTCCCCTGGATGGGCATGGGGAACCCCCCGGCGACCCTAATAGAGGATAAAATGGGAGATAATGAATGAATGAAGAAATAAATAAAAATCAAAAAAATCAAAGAAAGCAAAGAAATGCATCAAAATTCAAGATCGCAAGCCATTTGCAAAATCATGAGTCCTATCAGCACGCAGGGTCACCACACTGAGCCTCCAGGTGTAATTATGTACTTCAGAAAGCACACACACTAAGTACAGCTAATTAACCCTACTATCCCAGCCACCGGTGTTTGTTCTGAAAGCCAAAGGCCTCTGCCTCTGGGCTCGAGTGGTCCCCGTCGTTGGTAGGCAGGTTCGCGTTGTGATTCCCAACCTGCCGAGCTGTCGGTCGTCTGTACGGAGATTAAAAAAGTACACGGCGCAGGATAAACGCACCTCTTAAGCACACACGCCAAACCTGAAGTGCTGGAGTGCGCCGTGTTTAACCGTGTTCCCGGTGTTTGCTCAGACTACAGTTAATCAAGGCACGAGCCTTCCTCAAAGACTCCCACAATCAAAATGACATGATTTGTTGAGTGAAGTGGCTCTTTAAGAAGACGCTCGAGTGTGAAACGCTGTTTACTCCAGTGAAGAAGAAGGAAAAGAATCATTAGCACATTAGAACCAATTAACACGCACAGGGCGGCACGGTGGCTTAGTGGTTGGCATGTTCTCCTCTCAGCGCTAGGGAATCCCGGCTCGAATCCCCATCTGGGTGGAGTTTCCATGTTCTCCCCGTGTCTGCATGGGTTTCCTCCGGGTTCTCTGGTTTCCTTCCACAGTCCGAAAACATGGATCAAGTCAATTGAGTTCTTCAAATTGCCCCATATACAGTGTGTGTGTCGTGTAAGTGATCGATTGCCCCCCTGGTTCGAATTCCAATCTGGGTGTTCTTGTGTCCGCGTAGCTTTCCACCGGGTTCTCCGGTTTCCACCGGGTTCTCCGGTTTCCTCCCACAGTCCAAAAACATGGATCAAGGTCAATTGAATGCTAAAATTTGCCCCATATAGAGTGTGTGTGTCTGTGTGAGTAATAGATTGCCCCCTTGTCCTGGGTGTATCTGCCCAGCGCCTGAAACGTTCTCTACTGTATGTGGATGGGCATGGGAACACCCACCCCTGCGCGACCCTAATAGAGGATAAAGTGGAAGATAATGGATGGATAGATGGTTAACACACACACACACACACACACACACACACACCTCTCAGTGTTGGGGATCCAGGTTCAAACCCTGATCCGGATGGAGTTTCCATTGGTTTTCGTCGGATTTTCCAGTTTCCTCCCACAGTCCTTAAACATGAATTCAAGGTAAATTGAATTGTCTAAATTGCCCCATATAGTGTGTGTGTCTGTGTGAGTGAGTGTGCTTAGTGATAAATTGCCCTCCTGTCCTGGGTGTATCTGCCCAGTGCCCGAAACCCCCCCATCCCCGCGCGACCCTAGTAGAGAATTAAGCCAATGAGTCCTTAAACATTGATTCAAGGTGAAACTGCTTTACATTGCCCTTGCCTAATTGACCCTATATAATGTGTGTGTCTGTGTGGGTGTGTGTGCCCACCAATGGATGGGGTGAGAAGACCCCCCACCACCCCGGTGACCCACAGCAGTGTTAAATCCACCACCTAATTCTATTAGGGTACGGTTTATTTTTATTAATTAATACAGTGATTAACATAGTATGAAGAGAAACAATAAAACACCCAAAGAAGTGTTATTATAAAGCTGCAAGTGCTCATGGGCAGCGAATGAATTTTGGAACAGCGCCATCTTGTGTTGAATTTGTGGAAGTGAAACGAAATGGCACCTCAGGAATTTTAGATATATATAGTTTAAATGTTCTTACACGCCTCACATTTACTTAACTAAAGGAAAGACATTTGTAGAATTTCATGTCCAAAAACTTAATATTAAAACAAGTAATAAAACGAAATATTTTGTAGTAGTAAAGGTGTTTTGTCACAAGAGGGCGCTACACTTCCATGTAATACGGAGACGGTGCTGCCTGGTTACACATACAGCTGCTTTAACGTGTTAAACCCTCTTTTTGGAGATGTAGACTTGTAGACCAGCAATTCGTTATTAATTTATTATCCACGTTAATTAAATATGTAATTATCAGATGATGTCCATAAGGCCTTACAGTCTCTATGGTTACATGCTGGAGCCTGACATAAACTGATGAGACGAAGAAATGTCCCCCCCATAAAGTTATTATTGTTTATTAACCATTTAAATTGAAATGTCAACATATATTTAATATTAATTTAGTAATTTATTTGACAGACATTTGTTTATTATATATATTTATACACACACACACACACACTGATATATACAGTTTATATATATGGTTTATTGTTTATAAACGATTATAAATTATTTAATTATTTATAAATTATTAAATAATAATATACAATATATATAATAAAAAATAATATATATAAATAATTATATTAAACCGCAGGACCGCAACGCATCCCTCCGCCCTTCAAGAAAAACAACAGGACCTAGATGCAGTAAACGGAAAAATTCCAACTTTTTACATGCCACAAAATGCCGCTAATCTAAGCAGTTTGTAAGTCTTCAATAAGTTGTCGATTAATAGAAACTCGGTGGGGGGTCGCAATTACTTTGTAAGTAAGGAATATCAGGGATTGTTTTATCTGTGCACTCGCGGAAGGACATTGCAGTGGGAGGGGTGCGAGGCGGCGAAGATGGCGGCGCCCTGTTGAGTGCAGTTGCTTGAACAGGTAAACAAGCGTTATTTTGGTGTAGTTTTAATTTCTGTGGGGTTTAAATGACGAAGCGGGTGAAGCGAGACGAAATAAGTTCGTGTGTTGGGTCGCAAATTCCCACTTAATGACGTTCTTATCGGCCGAACTTATGAATAACGCTCACTTGGACGGGCTGTTGTCCGAATCCCGAATGACTTGGCGGCGGGACTGTAGGGCACTTGATCAGATTTGAGCGCCGTTAGGGAACAGGCTCTGTAGGGTGTTTGTGTAGGGCTGGCGCCGCGGTTTGGGACGCGGCGAAATAACATCCATCCAGCGGTTTCTTATTGCTTCGTAACGGCGGCGCTCTGAGGCGAAAACTACCGCAAACTGACGCGGTTCATTCCGTCGAGTTTTATTGCATTTTTTAACATAAAACGTCGTGTTTTCGGTCTTTATTTTGGTCACTGAGGTCTGTTCATTGTTCCTTCGACTTGTTTACGCCTCAAGCTCTAATATGGTCGCGCATTTGCAAGAACGTCAGTAAGTAATTACGTGTTATTAATATTAAAATTGCTTCGTACGATACAGAGACATTTTTATATCGACTGTGACTCAGAGTCTTATTTAAAAAACTTAGTTTGCTTAATAGTACATCCATCTATTATCGTTTATTAGGGTCGCGGGGGGGGGGGGGTTTGTCCATGTCCATGTCCATGTCCATGTTAATGTCCATCCAGGGGAGAACGTTTTGGGCGGACAAGGGGGCAAATACATCCAGGACATTGGTGCATACACTCACTCACACACTCCATATGGGGCAATTTGGAGCATTTTATTGACCTTGAGCCATGTTTTTGGACTGTGGGAGCAAACCGGAGAACACCCGGAGGAAACCCACACGGACACGGGGAGGACATGGGAACTCTACCCAGATTGGGATTCGAACCGGGAATCAACTTAGTTTGCTTTAATACATCCGTTATCATTGGCATAATCCTCTACTAGGGCCGGGGGGTTCTCCATGCCCATCCAGGGGAGAACAGAACAGAACGGGTACTGGGCAGATACAGGATAGGGTGCCAATCTATTGCCGGGCACACACGCACTAACTCGCACAGACACACCCACAAACACACTATATGGGGCAATTCGAAGAGTTCAATTGCCCTTGAGCCATGTTTTTTGGAAACCGGAGAACCCGGAGGAAACCCACAGGGACATGGGGAGAACATGGGAACTCCACCCATATTGGGATTTGAACCAGGAATCCCCAGTGCTGAGAGGAGAACATGCCAACCACTAAGCCACTGTGGCCTTAATGCAATACAACACTAGTTAATAATAATACTATTAATATTGTTAATACCGTGGTGTTTCTCTGACTTGTGGCCCTTTTTGTGAACAGCGGTGCCCTGAGACTGTGTTGGTGGGTGGCCCAGGGCCCCAGAGAGTGGCGTCTGAAGGCCCCTCCCCTCCACCACCACCCCCATGGCCCGAGAACAGGTGAACGTGGGGGACCTACTCCCGCTCCTGGAGACCTCTGATCTTCTACAGCTGGAGGAGATCAAAGGTCTCATTAATGAGAACCTCAGTTCAGGTATCAGTCGCATTTCTCTGTAGGTTTGTGGTTCTTGTTGTTGCTGTTCTGTGCTCTTGGTTCTGTGTTTTGGGTTCTGGGTTCTGGGTTCTGTGTCCATGTTGAAGTATGATGTGTTCTTTTTTTTTTAGAGCGAGGGTCTGTGCTTCTGAATGGCTTGGTGGATTATGTTCTGGAGACCAACTCGAGTGCAGCCGTGCACATCCTGTGCTCAGTGAGGGAACCGCATGACAAGGTGAGACGGGCGGTGCTGGGGGTGGGGACGGGTGGGTGTAAGGACGGAGCACTGTGGGGACGTGGTACTGAGGGTACAGGCAGGTGTCGGGGTGGGGCACTGTGGGATGGGCCGGTGTCGGGAAAGGGGCTGGTGGGTCGGGTAGGTGTAGGGACGGGGCTGGTGTGGGGACCAGTGGGTGTAGGGATGGGGTGGTGTCGGGACAGGGCACTGTGGGGATAGGTGTCGGGACAGGCAGGTTTCGGGACAGGCAGGAGTCGGGGTGGGGCGCAGTGGAATGGGACAGTGTCGGGACAGGGACTGGTGGGTCGGGCGGGTGTAGGGATGGGGCACTGTGGGGACGAGGTGGTGTTGGGACAGGCAGGTGTCGGGGCGGGGCATTGTGGGGATAGGGTTGGGCACTGTGGGGACGGGGTGGTGTCTGGACAGGCAGGTTTCGGGACTGGGGGACTGTGGGGACGGGGTGGTGTCAGGACAGGCAGGTGTCGGTGAGGGGCGCTGTGGAATGGGACAGTGTCGGGACAGGGACTGGTGGGTCGGGTGAGTGTAGGGATGGGTCTCTGTGGGGACGGGGTGGTGTCGGGACAGGCACGTGTCAGGACAGGGCACTGTGGGGATAGGGTTGGGCACTGTGGGGACGGGGGGTGGTGTCAGGACAGGCAGGTGTCGAGGTGGGGCACTGTGGGGATGGGGCACTGTGGGGACAGGCAGGTGTCAGGGTGGGGCGCTGTGGGATGGGACAGTGTCGGGACAGGGACTGGTGGGTCGGGCGGGTGTAGGGATGGCAGGGACAGGCAGGTGTCAGGACAGGGCACTGTGGGATGGGACGGGGTAGTGTCGGGATGGGGACTGTGGGGACTGAACTAGGCACTGTGGGGTTGGGACTGTAGGGATGGTTCTCTGACAGCGGTCCCTGTCTCCCTGCAGCATCTGTTCGATAAGATGAACGAGTGCATGTCCCGACAGTCCTGCCGGCTGCCCACCCTCAACCTCCTGGGGCACGTGGTGCGCAAGCAGCCCTCCTGGATCCACAAGATCACCCGCTACCCCCTGCTGCTCACGCTGCTCAAGTGTCTCAAGGTGGACGCCCATTTTGGGTCATGTTCTCAGGTGATGCTCACCTGCGTCCCCCCGCTGCCGTCCATCATAGAATATATTTCGTTCCTCAACAGACCGACACCGACGTGGTGGTCCTCATCACCGGAGTCCTGGTCCTGGTCACCCTGTTACCCATGATCCCTCAGGCCGGAAAACAGCATCTGTACGAGTTCTTCGATGTCTTCGGACGCCTGGCCTCCTGGTACCTGAGGAACCCGGGTAAGAGTCGCGCAGGGAGCCCGTTAAAAAAAAAAAAAAGATTAGCTCCGCCCATTGAGGGCCAGGACACTGATGCGGACCTTTTTTTTTTTTTTTTAATTTTAAGGACACGTCACGGAGGTGTTCCTCGTCCACCTGCACGCCAGCGTCTACTCGCTCTTCCACCGGCTGTACGGCATGTATCCCTGCAACTTCGTCTCGTACCTGCGCTCCCATTACAGCATGAAGGAGAACATGGACACCTTCGAGGAGGTGGTGAAGGTACAGTAGGATCGCAAGCGGTCCGAGGCGTGAGCCCGCCATACGGACAGTGGAATTCATACTGACATCGGTTTTCTCTCCTGGTACTTTTCGTCCTTGTAGCCCATGCTGGAACACGTCCGCGTCCACCCCGAGTTAGTCACCGGAACCAAGGATCACGAGCTGGACCCTACGAGGTGCGGCACCTGCGCAGACGTTTGCAAGCCTGCTTCATGAAGAGATAAAGAAACGTGCGAAGGTCATGGGGCTTTGTTGTTTGTCAACAGATGGAGGAGGTTCGAGATCCACGACATTGTGATCGAATGCGCCAAAGTGTCTTTGGACCCGAGGGAGGCGTCCTGCGAGGAGGGCTACGCCACGCTGCCCGAGCATTTCTGCAGCAACCTTCACATGCGGCCTTCCGATTGCACCGCCAGTCCTTACGCTGACCTGCACAGCAGCTATGGTGCGTTCTATATCAAAACGATGACGTACCAGAGGGCGTGGCTAATTGATAGCTGTGGGGGGGGGGTCCCATGCCCATCCAGGGGAGAACGTTTCGGGTGCTGGGCGGATACACCCAGGACAGGGGGGCAATCTATTGCTGGACACACACTCACTCACTAATTCACACACACACTCCATATGGGGCAATTTGGAGAACTCAATTAACTTGATCCATGTTTTTGGACTGTGGGAGGAAACCGGGGAACCCGGAGGAAACCCACGTGGACACGGGGAGAACATGGAAACTCCATCTGGATGGGGATTTGAACCGGGAATCCCTAGTGCTGAGAGGAGAACATGCCAAACCACTAAGCCACTGTGCCACCCCTGTTAAATATTATCCATCCATCCATTATCTTCCGCTTTATCCTCTATTAGGGTCATGGGGGGGAGGGGGGGGTTCCCCATGCCCATCCAGGGGAGAACGTTTTGGGTGCTGGGCAGATAGACCCAGGACAGGGGGGCAATCTATCGCTGGGCACACACTCACTCACACAAACACACTCTATATGGGGCATTTTGGAGAACTCAATTGACCTTGATTCATGTTTTTGGACTGTGGGAGGAAACCTGGAGAACCCGGAGGAAACCCACGCGGACACGGGGAGAAGATGGAAACTCCATCTGGATGGGGATTCGAACCGGGAATACCTAGCGCTGAGAGGAGAACATGCCAAACCACTAAGCCACCTGCCACCTCAACACTTAGAAAAACACTATAATAAGAAAATAAGGTTAGATTCCTAAATGCGTTTATTGGAAACCAGTTCGTTATTATATTATATTTAATTTGGTTTGTGAGCGTAATGCCATCTAGTGGCCAAATTAAAGAACAATTCTGTATTTTATGATTTAAAATATGTGTTTCACGCGTTGATACGAATGTAAAGCGCTCAGAGGTGTGTGTTATTGTTAATAATGTTTTTGTCTCGTTACAGGAAGCTCGTCGTCCACCCAGTATTACACCCCTCGTCAGTCCACCCTTCCTCCCCTGCCGTTGTCCTCGACATCTCGTCAAAGCCCGCCTTGCACTCAACAGCCGGTATAATAAACACTTCACCCTGTTCCTTTGCATTTACATTCTGTGTAATATATATATTTTTATGTTTATATGTAATAAAGCAATAAGCTACGAGAGGGCGTGGCATTATTATAACTTAATCACAGGACAAGGTGTAGTGCAGTACCGTTACACCTCTTTCCCGTCACTTATTCCCCATAATACACAACCTTGCGTGCTTTACTGCTTTTAAATAACAGTTACACACTATAGACACACTATAATAACAAATAAACTATATTTGATTCATAAATTCATTTATTAATTATCACAAAAGCATTAATAATCTTCTGCAATGTGCTGTAATGTAGTCTGGTTTTAACGGGCAAATAGCGGCCTCTAGCGGCCAAAGTGCAGAACGCAGTTAATATAATAAAAACAGCTGCAAAATAATGTATATTATGCATTTATACAAATGTTAAGCTCTCAGAGTTTTGTGTTTTAACGGTCAAATAGCGCCCTTTAGCGGCCAAAGTGCAGAACGCAGGTAATATAATAACAAAACATCTGTAAAATAATGTATATCGCACATTTATACAAATGTGAAGCTCTTAGAGGTTTGTGTTTTAACGGTTAAATAGCGGCATCTAGCGGCCAAAGTACAGAACGCAGTTAATATAATGAAAAAACATCTGGAAAATAATGTATATCGCATATTTATGCAAATGTGAAGCGCTGAGGTTTGTGTTATAACGGTAAAATAGCGGCCTCTAGCGGCCAATAGTGCAGAACGCAGTTAATACAATAAAAAAAGCTGTAAAATAATGTGTATCGCACATTCATACACATGTGAAGCGCTCAGAGGTTTGTGTTTTAATGGTCAAATAGCGGCCTCTAGAGTCCAAAGAGCAGAACGCAGTTAATACAATAAAAAAGCTGTAAAATAATGTATATCGCACATTTATACACATGTGAAGCACTCAGAGGTTTGTTTTTTAACGGTCAAATAGCGGCCTCTAGCGGCCAAAATGCAGAACGCCTTGAAAATATGTATATAAAAAATATGTATATAAAAAATGTATATTATGCATTTATACAAATATGAGAACTCAGAGGTTTGTGTTATTGTTAATAATGTTACAGCCGGACAAACAGCTCAGCCAATCAGATCTAAGGAGCGGAAATACCCTGTTTTATAAATGCAGGAACATGTAGCTTCGGTCTTATTATTTTTAATCTGCATGTGAAATTCAGTCATATTACTGAGTGTGAATCAACTGATTTGGATTAACTGAATTGATTCTGGTGTAAACAGTTTGGGGAAGGACCCGACCTCTATCCCAGACCTCTATAGGTTTGGATTGAATTAGAATGGATCGTCTGTGGATGGACGTGGAAGATGTTAAAGCTGTACAACTGTACCGTTGCTCATCTATTGGATAAGTTTTGCACATTCAGCAATCGATTGGTTTGCTCTTGTCGTTGTTGCCCGATTGAAGGATTCCCACTGTGAACTGAACTTCACCCAGGCTTTTAAGGACAGCCTCTGGAGCCCCGCCTCCCTGTGCGGCATGGCCACGCCGCCGTCTTCGAGAGGGATGTCTCCGAACCCCGAGCCGTCCCACGCATCGGGGCGTTTTCACAGCACCCCAGGTAGATCTGTTCACCGCCTTAAAAATGATAGGGGGAAGGATGGAACACATTACATACATTATGCCAACCGTCAAGTCTGGTGGGGTGTGTAACGCTCCGACGTCATGCCGTGTCTGTGTTGTTATTTTTTTAAGAAGGAGGTAAAGCCACGCCCTGTTCCAGCACCCCTGCTACTGCCTCTCCTCCACCCAGCCTTTCAGAGGAACTGCCGTCGTCATCGCTGACCTTCAGCACCCCAACTGCATCATGCAGGGTATTTATCTCTTGGGGTTATAGGTTCTTGGGGTGGAGTTTCCATGTTCTCCCAGTGTCCACGTGGGTTTCCTCCGGGTTCTCCGGTTTCCTCCCATAGTCTAAAAACCCATGCCCATCCAGGGGAGAACGTATCTGGCCCTGGGCAGATACACCCAGGACAGGGGGGCAATCTTTCGCTGGGCACACACTCACTCACACAAACACACACACTATATGGGGAAAACCCGGAGGAAACCCACACGGCCACGGGGAGGACATGGAAACTTCACCCAGATTGGGATTCGAACCGGGAATAGAGGAGAACATGCCAACATGCCGCTCTGTATTATTATTATTATTATTATCATTATTAATTTATTTATTCATTTATTTTTAGGATGGCCGATCCAACGACCCCAAACCCCCACTGCTCCGACAAGAACCCATTAAAGAACCGGACAAATCAGGACCCGAGCCGAACAACCATAAAGGTGAAGGAGTCGTTTGGACGATGTATCATCCATCTGAATCGAATGAGTCGCTTACAAATGATTCCTTTGTCTGATTCAGACGGCGCGGACATCGTGTCCATGACTTTGACGGAGCTGTCGGCCTACATGAAGGAACAAGAGCAGCAGCGCCTGGGCAAGGAACGGGAGGAGGGTACGGTCATGTGATCGCTGCCACATTCCTGATTATTATGGGATGGATGGGGTTATATATTTATATTTAAATATGATTCCTAGCTGCCATCACAGAGGAGCTGATCAAGTTAACCGAGGAGCGGAGGGACACGGCGGGGGTGCGAGGCTTCGATTCGCCCTTTTTTAACACCACCGAAACGCTCACGTCTACCCGCGAGAGGCCGTCCCTCGCCGCCGCCGGCCACCCCCGGGACCCGCCCCACGGCGCCTCCACTCCCGATTGCAAAGCCCCGAGCGGCCACACGCAGCCCGGGAGGCAGACATGGGCTGTGCAGTCCCTCTTCACCCCGATCCACGCCCGCTACCACACCCCCGAGGAGGACGTCCTCAAGGCGGCGCCGCCGTCGCCCGGGCTGAGGGCGCCCTACGAGGCGCTTCTTGAGCTGGCTCAGCCCCGGATGGCCTCGCATCACCTTAATCACGGGCTGGAGAGAGCCAGGGGGCGGGCTGCCGGGGCAGCGCCGGAGGACGGGCACGGAGTGGCCGGGGTCTCGCCGCTGGAGGTCCTCGACCGCATGGTGCAGCAGGGACGCGAGGCCCACGAGCGAACGCTGAGAAGGTGAGAAGGACGCCGACAGAATGTTGAAAACAATTTGGGCCTATCCCGGGGCTGAGGGGGTCTCGTGGCTTTGTGGGGACGGGGTGTGGGGCTGTTTTGGGGCTGTTTTGGGGCTGTTTTGCTGATCGCGGCGTTTTTATGATCCGTCTCAGATTACCCCTGCCGAGCAAGTCAGCTGACTGGAGTCACTTTGGAGGTACAAACACACACACAGGGGGACAGGGACACACACACACATACACGGGGACTGGGACACACACACACACTGACGGACAGGGACATGGACAAACACACACATACACACAAGGGGAGTGACACACACACACACACACACGCACAGAGGGGGACTGGGACACACACATACGGGGGGATAGGTACACACACACACACAGGGGGACAGGGACATACACAGGGACTGGGACACACACACACACACATGGGGATTGGGACACACATAAACACGCACACACAGGGGGACAGAGACCCGCACACATACACGGGGAGTGGGACACACACACGGACATACAGGGGGATGGACAAACACACATACACACAGGGGGACTGGGACACACACACACACACACGTAGGATTGGGACACACACACACAGGGGGACTGGGACACACACACACGAGGGGGGGGGGGTGGACACACATGGGGGGGAACAGGGACACACACACACATAGGGGGACAGGGACACATACAGGGGCATGCATATACTTATAAAAACACACAGAGATGTGTGCATGCATGCAAGGGGACACACGTACACACACAAACTCAGGGACTGTGTGTGTGTGTGTGTGTGTGTGTGTGTGTGTGTGTGTGTGTGTGTGTGTGTGTATGTGTATATCCATTTGCATGCGTCTGTGTCAGTCTCGTCTCCTCTGTCCGCGTGTTCTGCAGACGTGAGCTGAACGGTTGCATCAATTCCTTCTTCTGAATGTCCACGGTCGTCCTCAGGTTGCGTCCCGCTGGACGAGCTGCAGATGCTGCGCTGTCAGCTGGTGCTGCTGCAGAACCAGCTGCTCTACGAACGGAACAAACGCGAGCAGCACGCCGTGCGAAACCGCCGCCTGCTGCGCCGCATCATCAACGCCACCGCGCTGGAGGAGCAGAACAACGCCATGGTAACCGCCTCACCCTGCCGCACACACTCACAGGACGCGTTCTGCGCCGTTCTGAACGTCTTCCGTGGTGTGAACGCAGAAGGACCAGCTGAACTCGCAGTGCGTGGACATCGTCTCCATGCACGAGAGCCTGCAGGTGGAGCAGCAGCGCTACAGGCAGCTGTGGGAGGAGCGGCAGAAGGTGGTGACGCGCCTGCACAGTCAGATCCGGCAGCTGCAGCTCGACCGCGACGACTACTACACTAAATACCAAGAGTTACAGGTGGCTCCTCCCACAAAATTAATAATGGCGGGTTTTCGGGGTGACTGCACTTTTTAGACGCTCCCTAACCGCCGAGATTGGGCTGCAGTGATTAATTATTATTATTATTATTATAAATAATAAATAAAGTCATGTAGTGTGTGTGTGTGTGTGTGTGTGAGTAAGTGAGAGAGAGCCTTAATGTAGCCCTCAGTGTTAAAGAGGCTGTGCTGTTGTGCGCCATCTAGTGTACGATGCAGGAGTGTCAGAAGAGGATGGGGCAGATGGAAGCCGAGCTCCAGAGAGCCAACAACAGGGTGTGCCACACGGGGCATCAGCTGAATCAGCTCTCAGCGAAGGTAAAGGGACAGGGACACATGGACACACAAACACACACACAGACAAGGACACACACACACACACGATCAGGGACACACACACAGGGGAAGGGGGACAAACACATGCGCACACACACACAAAACCAAACAGGGTGGGGGACAGGGACACACACGCACACACACACAGTGGGACAGGGACACACACCCACAGGGACACACACACATAGTGGGACAGCGACACACACACACAGGGGGGGCAGGGACACATGGACACACGCACGCACACAGGGGGGGCAGGGACACACACAAACACACAGGGACACATGGACACGCTCAGGGGGGACAGAGACACACACAAACACACAGGGACACATGGACACACTCAGGAGGGGCAGGGACACACACACAAACACACAGGGACACATGGACACAC
>JAFMOD010000038.1:490035-492535 GCA_019802435.1 Corydoras maculifer
GTCTCTCTGTGTGTGTGTCTCTCTGTGTGTGTGTGTCTCTGTGTGTGTCTCTCTGTGTGTGTCTGTGTCTTGTGTGTGTCTCTCTGTGTGTGTCTGTGTCTTGTGTGTGTCTGTGTCTTGTGTGTGTCTGTGTCTTGTGTGTGTCTGTGTCTCTGTGTGTGTCTGTGTCTCTGTGTGTGTGTGTCTCTCTCTCCGTGTGTCTCTCCGTGTGTCTCTCCGTGTGTCTCTCTGTGTGTGTCTGTGTCTCCGTGTGTGTGTCTAGGAGGTGCAGATGGTTCAGCTGTCCCTGTTGAAGGAGGTGGAGCGTCTGCAGCAGAGCGTCCTGCTGCAGGGCCAGAAGCTGGACGCGGCGCAGCAGCGGGCGTCTGAGCTGGACACCCAATTGTCCAAGAAAGAGCACCTGATCGCCGAGCAGAAGAAGTTCCTGGAGGACGTCAAGTGTCAGGCGAGGTACGAGATCCGCTCGCGGTTCGGTTCCCGATCGCGTCGTGTTGGTCGTTGCCCCCCCCCTGACCCCCTCGTCCTCCGGGTGGCGCTCTCTCTGCAGGGAGGAGCTGCAGGCGTCCGAAAGCCGGTACCAGGCTCAGCGGCGAGTGACGCAGGTTCTGCAGAGCGAGCTGCTGCAGCTGTACAGCAGACTGGAGACGGAGACGCCGCTGGGACCGGAGGACAGCGCAGAATGCAGGCGACCCGTCCAGAACAGGTACCGTCCCAAACGGGCTTTTAGAACTTAGAACTCTTATTAAGATTAGATAATGTCATAACTGTAAGATATTAATTAAATAAAGACGGGAATTTAAAAGGGAAGCATTTACACTTGACTATGACATCATAATGCTGACATCAGAGATGCGGTGATGTCATCATTCAGGCAGTTTAAGGGATTTAGTGTATTGAAGTGAGGTTGTGAAGGCGTTTTCGGTCCCGCAGATGAGTCGTCCACACGCCGGGGAACGTGGAACCACACAGGTAAGTCTTACAAGGTTGCCCCAGGGTTCACTGTATGATACATGACACTCGGAATCACCTTGAAATGTTATTTATGTATTTTATAGTTTAGCG
This sequence comes from Corydoras maculifer, assembly GCA_019802435.1. Lineage (NCBI taxonomy): Eukaryota > Metazoa > Chordata > Actinopteri > Siluriformes > Callichthyidae > Corydoras > Corydoras maculifer. Next base: position 491,098 of record JAFMOD010000038.1, read on the forward strand.
TTACAGGCTCCAATAGTGTTTAAGGTAAGTTTAGCCGGGCTCAGTGTTAGGTGGTGGACTGGGTGGGTACTGCGGGCGGCGATATGAAAATATTAAATCATTTTTAAAAAGAATGTCATGATTTTTATATAAAAAAATATGAAATGATTAAAAATATATATGAAAGGTTTTCTTGAATATATTTGTAATAAAATCATTTTAGATTTTTAAAAATTATTTATAAGAAAATGTAATGATTTTATTTAAAATATTTTTAAAGTGATTTTATTTAAAGAATATTAAATGATTAAAAATATATATGAAATGATTTTCTTTAAAAATATATAAAATGATTTAAAAATAAATATATTGAATTATTTTTAAAACAATGTAATGATTTTATTAAAAATATTTTTAAAATAATTTTATTTGTTAAAAATATCAAATGATTTTATTGAAAAAAAAAAAATTAAATGATTTTATTAAAAAAAATATTTAATGATTTTATTAAAAAAAAAATCAATTATTAAAATTTTTTTTTTTTTAATGATTTTATAAAAAAATTTGCGGGCGGCTGCTTGCTTTCCTCTGAAGTTTAAAAGCCGTGCGGCAGAACGTTTTGCGGAACCTTTGATGTCCTAAAACTGTTATTGTGAGTGTTGTATGATGTGTTGCTGTTTCCCATGATGCACGGCGTGATATATTTGCGAGCGCACACACACACACACACACACACACACACACACACTATTGTTGCGTACTTGATTACACGTGTTTTTTTTTTATTTTTTTTTATTTAATTATAAATGAATAAAGTATTTTTGTGGTCGACTCCTTGATTGTTCTCTTCGTAACGCCGCGGTTCCTCCATGTCATGTCTTGTCTCGTTTGTCTCCAAAAGCCCGGCGGCGGCGAGGGAAGGACCCGTCAAAGCCTCCAAAGAGCGCGGCAGGGCGTCTCCGCAGCGCAACGGCGCCGCCTGCCCGCCCAAGGCGGCGCGACCCGACCCTCGAGCCAAGGCTTTGAACGGCAGCCGAGCGACGCCGCCGCCGCCGCTGGTGGCAGCGCCGCCGCCGCCTCTCTCGGCTGTCCCGTCCTCCACGCCGTCCCTGACCGTCGGCTCCTATCCCAGCGCCAAGAGCTTCCTGGGCATGCGGGCGCGTGAGCTGTTCCGTAACAAGAGCGAGAGTCAGTGCGACGAGGACCACTCTCCTCCCCGTGCCGTTCGTGCCGAGCTCTGTGTGGAACCGGCGGGCCTGACCGCGCCCCCATTCGGCCCGCGGGTCCAGGGGGCCAGGCGGGGGGCGGGACGGCCCCGGCGACAGCGGCTGCATATCATGGATTATAATGAGACGCAGCAGGAGCACGGCTAAAAGGAACCAAACGGAGTTGCCTAAGGACTTTCCATTTCACCCCCCCCCCCCCAAGAGGACAACGGGATTTTGTTGTACTTGTTACC
>JAFMOD010000038.1:497535-500064 GCA_019802435.1 Corydoras maculifer
GACTTGATCCATGTTTTTTGGACTGGGAGGAAACCAGAAAACCCGGTGGAAACCCACGCGGACAGGGGGAGAACGTGGAAACTCCACCCAAATGGGGATTCGAACCGGGAATCCCTAGCACTGAGAGGAGAACATGCTAAACCACTAATCCACTGTGCCACCCTTGTTATATAATGTTTACTTGATTTACGCAACCTCGTAAACTTCTCTAGATGGATACGTTACCCACCGACCGTTTAAATTTAACACCTTTAACGTTTTTTTTTACTATAGTAAAGCTTTGCAGTGTCTGAACCCCTAACGAGCACGACCAAGTGGAAGTGGCAAGAAAAAAAGTTCGTATAGTTATGTTTTAAAGGAATAAACCTTTAAAACATAGGAACTAAGAATTAAAAGGGGAAAGATACGTCAGGTTACTTAGTCGCGAGGGCTCCCTGTTATAGAACAGCATTGTTTCGGAACCACGGTCTGCGAATGATCAGCACAGACTGATCTCAGATCGCCAACCCAACACGGTAATGCTGCGAGCTACATCTTTAGCTACGAGGAGTTAATTAAACGCGAAAGTAAATAACGTTGGACAAATTGCGGTGTGTTTTGGATCCTTGTTTCGCCGTAATCGCCGTCTGCTCTACGGCAAGAAAAAACTTCGTATAGTTATTTTTTCAAGGAATAAACCTCGAACTAAGAATTAAAAGGGGGAAGATGCGTCAGGTTACTTAGTCGCGAGGTAAATAACGGCGGGCAAATTGCGGCGTGTTTTAGATCCTTGTTTCGCCGTAATCGCCGTCTGCTCTTCATCCTCCTGTCTGGATTCAGGTGGAGGCCTGAGGAGGAGGAACCATTATGTTTACGTCGGAACTTTACGTTAGTATCTTTTTCAGAGGTCGTTCGCAAAGCCGTTTCCACGTTATTTAGGGAACCAGCGTTATTTTTTTCCCCTCTGTTCTCTCTACATCCGAATTAATCTACTGATTCGTCCGGGTCGGTCCTGATTGGACAGCGTCTTACGTGGTGACCACATGGTCTCTGCGTAGCGCTTTTCGAGTGGCTCTCGGGGCTCCATTTCTCGTGATTGCCTCTGAATGAGGCCCCTGTCTGCGGCTGGCTGACGGTCCTCCGTTGTGCTTCTTGTTTTTGAACGAAACACTTTACACCAACAATCGGCGTAAAATTGGAACGATAAGAAACTGGGATGGCGTTAGCGGTCACGCCAATTTCTGCAATATCCCCCGGGGGTTGATAAAGTATTCTAATTCTGAATAATACAGCACTCCCACTGCAGGAACGATGATGAAACCGTGAGCACACGGCGGTTCGCTGAAAAACCTGGTGCTGGGTGGAGGTTCTCGAACTCGGCACCGTGAAGAACGTTGGATTGGCGTCTTAATTTAGTTTGCTGTTTGTTTTCTCTACTCGTGAAAACGCCACCCAGCATGAGCCAAGGAACCCGAGATGGTTCCTACCCTTCCGTCATGTTCTGGTGGTCAACTAGACGACTATAAAGGCCCTATTTTAACGATCGTAAGGCAGCGGTAGGTAGCTACGCGGTAATATAGCTACACCAACGAAACGGCAACCTGCCAAAGTCAGACTCGCCAAGAGAACGGCACTCGCGGATTGGTTTGTTGTTGATGCTGCCTGACCGCCCAAGGTGGAGATGTCCCCCCTGAGTCTTGAGTGGGGGGGGCAATTAAACCGAGGTTTTGTCTTGCCGCTATCGCCGCCCTGATCTGCCTTACAATCGTTAAAATAGGGCCTTTATAGGGCCTATAATCGGGGTCCCCATGCCCATCCAGGGGAGAACGTTTCGGTGGCTGGGCAGATACACCCAGGACAGGGGGGCAATCCATCACACACACTCATCACAGACCTCAATTGACTCCACCCAGATTGGAATCCGAACAGGGACTCCCTATCATCGAGAGGAGAACATGCCAATCACTAAGGCAGCGCGCCGCCCGGCAGCCAAGCGCCTTCCGCCGTGGGTTCTGTCGGTGGAGGAAACGCGCGAGTTGTTGAGCGAGCGAGTGTGATTAGTTTATCAAACGTGAGCATGTGTAGCTCCTGACTGAGTCAAAAAGCTCTCATCATTAATTGACCGTCGCCCGGAGGGTCCGGCAGCCTGATGCGCCGTAATTGGACGCTCAGGGACTCGGCGGCGATCTGTCTTCTCGTGCCGTACTCGAGAAATTAGATGTTGGTGCGAATGCGAAATGGTTCCGCCGCGTTCTCAAAGATGGCATGAAAATTTAAGCGGAAGTCTTAAGGATTCCTCGCACGGGGATCCACTGTACGTTCCCTGTGTCCCGACGCCTTCACGGGGATCCGCCGTACGTTCCCCGCGCCCTGGCCCTGCGTCCTGACGCCTTCACGGGGATCCGCCGTACGTTCCTCGCATCCCGACGCCTTCACAGGGATCTGCCGTGTGTTCCCCGTGTCCCGACGCCTTCACGGGGATCCGCCGTACGTTCCCCGCTCCCTGGCCCTGCATCCTGACGCCTTCACGGGGATCCACTGTACGTTCCC
>JAFMOD010000038.1:506035-520389 GCA_019802435.1 Corydoras maculifer
TCTGTATCTGTACGCATAATTAACGCATAATTGTTCACACCGCACCGTGGAAATAGCAATCCGCCCAAGTCAGACAGCGCTAGGCTCTTGAAGGGAACGGTAGGTGACGTTCTGATTGGTTTATTGTACGTAATTACAAATTACAATTAATAATAAAAACATAACACGCTCGAAATCAGACTGCGGGTGTGCGGCTGATGGCTAGCTAAGGATCGTTGTAGAGTGTATAGACCTCCACAGGCTCCCAAAGGGTAAATGGGGCAAATGATGCTCATTTTCAAGGCTTTAATTGACTTAATTGATTAAATTTTTTTAACCCGGAGCTGTCGTATGATGCAACGTCATGTGATTGGCCCGTCGGTCCTCATCCACGCAGCCTATACGCTCCAAACAAACAAACCCCCCTTTGCTAAACACCGGCGTGATGGACGTGGTGTACGTTCGGCGTTCCGGAACGCTAACCCGGGCCTCGTCCAGGTGTTTGCGCCGCCGTCTGAAACAAGGAAAGAAAGCTCGGCGCTCTGAATAAATCAAGCTGAGGCAACATCCTGCCCGTGTAGCGGGATGGACGCGAGCCCATGTAATATTAAAGCGGCGTGTCTGGCAACACTAGCAGTGGCGCTCCTTTCATTGCCGCCGCTCTCGCCGCTTCCCGGCCATCGGCTCGTTCCTCAAGGTGACACTTCAAAGCGGGCGCGCAGACGTGGAAGGCCCGGCTGCCAGCATGGAGCCAGCCCCTGCGCCGCCACTTCCCCCAACTCCTCCGCCTCAAACAGGCGCCGGCTAACCCCCAGGGCCGGGTCAGCGCCAAGATCCACGCCGCTCGCCACGCGGGAGCCACCGTCAAAGTCTGGCTGGTAGCCTTAATTAATAAGACTCCAGTCCTTTCGCAGAGACAGAGACACTGTGTGACGGTTGGGTTCCGGAATCGAGAAGACAACATGGACACAGACGTTCTCTGTCTGTGGAACCCGCGGTAAACCAACCGTACTCATCGTGGGTTTTTTTTGGTCTTTAAATCCTTGGGATGCTGATTAAAAGGTCCAACGTTGGACTGCTGGCAGGAGGTCCAGGCTATTTGGTTTAGAAGTTGGCATGTTCTCCTCCGCGCTAGGGATTCTCGGTTGGAATTCCAATCTGGGTGGAGTTTCCATGTCCTCCCCGTGTCCGCGTGGGTTTCCTCCAGGTTCTCCGGTTTCCTCCCACAGTCCAAAAATATGGCTCAAGGGCAATTTAATGCTCCAAATTGCCCAATATAGAGTGAGTGTGTGCCCAGCGCCGAAACGTTCTCCCCTGAATGGGCCTCCCGCAACCCTAATAGAGGAAAAAGCGCAAGTAATTGGTTGGTATTAGGGGTGCGGCACGTTGGCTTAGTGTTTGGCATGTTCTCCTCTCAGCGCTAGGGATCCATGGTTGGAATCCCAATCCGGGTGGAGTTACTACGTTCTCTCCGTGTCCATGTGGGTTTCCTCCGGGTTCTCCGGTTTGCTCCCACAGTCCAAAAACATGGCTCAAGGTCAATTGAGGTCTCCAAATTGCCCCATATAGAGTGTGTGTTCAGCGATTAGATTGCCCCCCTGTCCTGGGTGTATCCACCCAGCATCCGAAACGTTCTCCCCTAGAGGGGCATAGGGAACGTGCTAACCACTAAGCCCCCGTGTCGCCCCATGGTTCGTGTTGGTAAACAGGATGGTAACCAGCCAATCGGCTTCCTCCCCATCCACCCAAACGCGGCCTAACGAAGCAATTTAATTGGCCGCGAAGCCGGCAACAGAGTCGTACGTGAAAATAAGCTACATCTGAATGCGCTATACGTAACACAGTAACGCCGAACTAAAATATATGGTGATTAGTGTCGATAGCTCTCGTATTTCAAAAAAATTGCCACGTTTTAAGATTCCACACACCGCCTTTATTTTTTTGTCCTCGCCGGTCTGGGGGCAGGTGGACGTCTGACACCCGCTGACAGACTCCCGTCGTAGCGCGGACGGCGGGGAGACGGGACGTCGCGGGTTTATTAGGAGGCGCGATGACAAAGGGCGGACGAGGCTGTGCATATGTTAATCAGCCGCCTGAACGCTGATCAAAGAGCCGAACACGGCGGGTCTCTGCCATCGCCCGGGGCAAGCTCGCGCTCTCCAGCAGGCTTCCCGCGCGCCGGAACCACACGGCTGTGGAAATCGATAGAACCGGCATGGGGCTGGACTGCACAGGGGGCACCGCGCTAGCTAGTCTGTACCAAGGCACGTTAAGATGGAGGTTACGTGGTTTTTCCCGCGTTATAAATCACCCCGCCTGCAGCTAAGCGAAGTTTATTTCGGCTAAAGGGGGCTTAAGAAAGAAGTAGTGAGCGGTGGGCCAATCACGTTGCAGCATGGCTTTAAATTAAATCCTGTTCCGTGTGGGTTCTCCGGTTTCTCCAATTTGCCCCATATAGACTGTGTCTATGTGAGTGAGTGTGTCTAGTGATAGATTGCCCCCTCCTGTCTTGGGTGTATCTGCCCAGCGCCCGAAACGTTCTCCCCTGGATGGGCATGGGAACCCCCCCCCGACCCTAATAGAGGATAAAGCGGAAGATAATGGATGGGATTAGGGTGGGTGGTGCGGTGGCTTAGTGGTTGGCATGTTCTCCTCTCAGCGCTAGGGAATCTGGGTGGAGTTTCCATGTTCTCCCTTTGTCCACGTGGGTTTCCTCCGGATTCTTCGGTTTCCTCCCACAGTCCAAAAACATGGATCAAGTTTATTGAAGGCTCCAAATTGCCCCCCAGAGTGTGTGGGTGTGTCTAGTGATAGATTGCCCCCCTGTCTTGGGTGTGTCTGCCCAGCGCCCGAAACGTTCTACCCTGGATGGGCATGGGGCACCCCCCCCTTCCCCTACACAGAATCTCCAGCCTGCTGTCTTCAGGAAGGAGACAATGGAGCCTTCGGTCTAGAACCAGGAGACCGAGGAACAACTCCGGTTCTCCCATTCGGGTCAACTTTAGTTGCACCGGTCAAACCCCATGACCCCCCCCCCCATTGATGGATGTCAACAGGAACCATAATATTTAGTGTTCCCCATGGACTCCTCTTGACGTTCCGTCGGTTCTGCAGCATGGACAATGAAGCAGTTTGTCTTTGACGAATCAGACGGTGAGGCACGGATAACGAGACCCGATACCTCACCCCGGAATGATGGACAAATCAGTTCAGGGCCGTCGCCGGAGACGGCGGGTGATTAGCATGTAAGCGATACGGCCGGTAACCCAATCATAACATGGACGCTTTGTTTCACCCCTCTGATCGGGTGTCATGTGACACATCACACGTGTATCGGCCGGGCCGTAGCCGAGGCATCGCGACACCAATGGACGTTCCAAGTGCTCCAATCCCTGACGTCCACCTGACGAAGAGTGGTAGCTTTATATACGACACGGGTAGCCTTGGCGTTGCTTGATGGTAAAATGAGCTACGTAGCTGTTTGAAACTTCACCTCCTGAAATCAGCCTTCAGAGCTAGCTTAGAACTGTGGCCTGGCAAACTTGTAGCTTGGCGTCTTGGCGGGATAGTCGACGGCGTAAAGTAAAGCTGTTCTTCCTTACGTCTACGTCTAGGAACCATGTACCCGCCCCATTTTATCTTTGGAACCATAAACTAGACACTGATGAGACTTTTGTACCTTGTTGTAGCCCATCTGCCTTAAGGTTGAAGACCCTTTCAGTTTGGGACCCTTCAACACGTCTTTTCTTGTTAAAGCTTTCTCTCTCGAATGGTATTGGCCCCATAGCCGAGGTTTCATGATACCAATGGACGTTCGGGGTGATCCAATCCCTGACTTCCGTGACCCCACTTGAGCGTCCAGCCACGAAGAAAGGTAGCTTTACACACACGAGACGGTTAGCGGGAGGCAAACGGCTGTCTAAACTAAATTCCTGACGACAGCGTATTCGTGTTCTGGCATCGTATGTAGGAGCCCGTCACCTCCTGAAATTAGCCTTCAGAGCTAGCTTAGAACTGTCACCTGGCAAACTTGTAGCTTGGCGTCTTGGCAGGATAGTCAACGGCGTAAAGTGTTGTTGAAAATTAAGCTGTTCTTCCTTACGTCTACGTCTAGGAACCATGTACCCGCCCCAATTTATCTTTGGAACCACAAACTAGACACGGATAAGACTTTTGTAACTTGTTGTAGCCCATCTGCCTTAAGGTTGAAGACCCTTACAGTTTGGGACCCTTCAACAAGTCTTTTCTTGTTAAAGCTTTCTTTCTCGATTGGTATTGGCCCCGTAGCCGAGGTTTCATGATACCAATGGACGTTCGGGGTGATCAATCCCTGACGTCCGTGACCCCGCTTGAGCGTCCAGCCACGAAGAGAGGTAGCTTTGTATACGAGACGGTTAGCGGGAGGGTAACGGTGGGATATCCCTGAAATGGCGGCTGTCTAAACTAAATTCCTGACGACAGAGTATATGAAATTAACCTTCAGAGCTAGCTTAGAACTGTCGCCCTGGCAAACTTGTAGCTTGGCGTCTTGGCGGGATAGTCAACGGCGTAAAGTGTTGTCGAAAATAAACGTTCGAGGTGCTCCAATCCCTGACTTCCGTGACCCCACTTGAGCGTCCAGCCACGAAGAGAGGTAGCTTTACATACACGAGACGGTTAGCGGAAGGCAAACGGCTGTCTAAACTAAATTCCTGACGACAGCGTATTCGTGTTCTGGCATCGTACGTAGGAGCCCGTCGCCTCCTGAAATTAGCCTTCAGAGCTAGCTTAGAACTGTCACCTGGCAAATCTTGTAGCTTGGCGTCTTGGCGGGATAGTCAACGGCGTAAAGTGTTGTCGAAAATAAAGCTGTTCTTCCTTACGTCTACGTCTAGGAACCATGTACCACCCGCCCCAATTTATCTTTGGAACCACAAACTAGACACGGATAAGACTTTTGTAACTTGTTGTAGCCCATCTGCCTTAAGGTTAAAGACCCTTACAGTTTGGGACCCTTCAACAAGTCTTTTCTTGTTAAAGCTTTCTCTCTCAATTGGTATTGGCCCCGTAGCCGAGGTTTCATGATACCAATGGACGTTCGCGGTGATCCAATCCCTAACGTCCGTGACCCCGCTTGAGCGTCCAGCCACGAAGAGAGGTAGCTTTGTATACGAGACGGTTAGCGGGAGGGTAACGGTGGGATATCCCTGAAATGGCGGCTGTCTAAACTAAATTCCTGACGACAGAGTATATGAAATTAACCTTCAGAGCTAGCTTAAAACTGTCGCCCTGGCAAACTTGTAGCTTGGCGTCTTGGCGGGATAGTCAACGGCGTAAAGTGTTGTCGAAAATAAACGTTCGAGGTGCTCCAATCCCTGATGTCCGTGACCCCACTTGAGCGTCCAGCCACGAAGAGAGGTAGCTTTATATACGAGACGGTTAGCGGGAGGGTAACGGTGGGATATCCCTGAAATGGCGGCTGTCTAAACTAAATTCCTGACGACAGAGTATTTGTGTTCACACGTAGGAGTCCGTCGTCACCTGAAATTAGCCTTCAGAGCTAGCTTAGAACTGTCGCCCTGGCAAACTTGTAGCTTGGCGGCTTGGCGGGATAGTCAACGGCGTAAAGTGTTGTCGAAAATAAACGTTCGAGGTGATCCAATCCCTGACGTCCGTGACCCCACTTGAGCGTCCAGCCACGAAGAGAGGTAGCTTTACACACACGAGACGGTTAGCGGGAGGCAAACGGCTGTCTAAACTAAATTCCTGACGACAGCGTATTCGTGTTCTGGCATCGTACGTAGGAGTCCGTCGCCTCCTGAAATTAGCCTTCAGAGCTAGCTTAGAGCTGTCGCCCTGGCAAACTTGTAGCTTGGCGTCTTGGCGGGATAGTCAACGGCGTAAAGTGTTTTTGAAAATAAAGCTGTTATTCCTTACGTCTACGTCTAGGAACCATGTACCCGCCCCAATTTATCTTTGGAACCACAAACTAGACACGGATAAGACTTTTGTAACTTGTTGTAGCCCATCTGCCTTAAGGTTCAATACTGTCTTAATACCAATAGACGTTCCAAGTGCTCCAATCCCTCCGTGACCCCGCCCGAGCATCTGGCAACGTTAGCTTTACTAACGAGACAGTTGGCGGCAGGCTAATGGAGGGCTATGCTAATATCTACCTACGTTAAGAATACCTCTGCAAAATGTGCAGTTTTGTCGCAACCCGTCAAACCCGTTGGCGTTCGCTTGATGGTAAAACGAGCTACGTAGCTTTGTGAAATGGCAGCTGTCTAAAGTAAATTCCTGACGACAGCATGTTTGCGTTCTTGCGTTCTGGCTTCAGAGCTAGCTTAGAATAGTCGCGCGTCTCGGCAAATTTGTAGCTTGGCGTCTTGGCGGGATAGTCGACGGCGTAAAGTGTTGTCTGCGCTTTGGCTTTAGAGGCGAAAATAAAGCTGCATGCGACGCATCCTCAATGTGGCAGCGTCGCTTCCTTAGCCCCCCCCCGCCCCGCCCACCCCCCACACCTTCATGTCGGAACTAATGCTTATTTATACTTGAGAGGAAAACAGCTGTTTTGGAGCCGCCAGTCGACGGGGTGACGGGAAAGCGGGGTGAATATGAAATGAGGTGAACGCGGCGCGTGTCTCGGAACCCGGCAGGACGCCGGAAAAAAATAAAGCAAACAAAAGGAAAGGCAGCCGTGGCAAAGTTTAACTCGCTCGGTAATTACGTTTAGCCAAGCTACCGGGAAACGGCGCCGGAGGTAGCGGCCATCCGGATTGGAGTCGGCGCCACAATCTCGGCGGGCCACGGGTCAGTGAGAGCTATTTGTTTCCAATCAGAGCTCGTTCCTGCAGAAGCAATCCGACGACTGTGCTTATCCGAGCGTGGGCCGGGGGCCGGGGGCCGGGGGCCGGCCGGCCGTCTGGCGGCGACGGAAGTTGTAGGTAATTTGGAGTGCAACTTCTCGCATTAGGATACCAATCGGATTTGCGGCTGGGGGGTGGGGGGTGGGGGGGTGTTAAGGGGGGGGGGAGGGGGGCTGGTTAAATCTCCCAATCCTCATTTGAGGATTCAAGTCCGTCTCGTGTTGCATTCTCGTCGTTGTGGACGAAGACCACGCTGGACGAATGGGTCTGTGGAAGGCGGCACGGTGGCTTAATGGTTGGCATGTTCTCCTCTCAGCGCTAGGGATCCCGATCTGGGTGGAGTTTCCATGTCCTCCCCGTGTCCCCGTGGGTTTCCTCCGGGTTCTCCGGGTTCCTCCCACATTCCAAAAACATGGCTTAAAGTTATTTGATTGGCGGACCGTCCAACTTTTGTCATGTGATCATGTGATCTTTATGGTCTAGCTAACCTGCACTTGTCAAAACGTTACCTGGACGTTACCTGGACGTTTTCCAGGCCCGGCTCCACCCCCTGCCCGAAACCACACACACACATCACATCCAGCTAATTAAATCCCATGCACGCCGTCACAGCACCCAAGGACAAAGATGGGATGCCCCGAGGTACCACCCCGGCCCCGTTCAGCCCCAGCCTTTGCCCCCCCGCGATGCTGCACGGCCCTTTGGGAAGGCCTTGGGCCGACAGTGCTTTAATAATGGATAAACACAGGGCTCATAATTAGCTTATTAGTGCCTTATTAGTGCCGGGGTGTCTAATTTAGCTAATTGTATTGTCAAAAGGCCCTGAAGAGGGTGACAGAGTGACAGAGTGCAGGTTCCGCAGTGCGAGTCGCCCCGTTTGAGGAGGGGGGTTAAGGGTATGGCTGGCGCCCCCCCTCCTGGTTGTCTCTTGGTTGTTTCCGCTCCCCCTACCCCAACCTGTTGCAGTGCCTCCCGGCGGCCCTGCCCGGGCCTGCTGTTCCTGCCCGCGGAACATCTGCTGCGAGCTCTCCTGCGTCCCCCTGTGAGGTGCGTATCCCCCTCCAACCCCTGCAGATGTTGCCCCCCCCCCGGTCCAGCGCAGGCTAGCAAATTGCAGGCAGCCCGTTTGATGTGGGATGAAACAGAATGGAGGCGGCCACTCAGGGGTCTGGGAGCTTAGGGATGGGTACGGAGACGGAGGGTCGAGGACTGTCTGACGCGTTAGGATACCAGACTCACGACTGAGGACTTGGGGCCCCCCCCCCCCCCCCCCCCCCCCCCCCCCCCCCCCCCCCCCCCCCCCCCCCCCCCCCCCCCCCCCCCCCCCCCCCCCCCCCCCCCCCCCCCCCCCCCCCCATTATCTTCTGCTTTGTCCTTTACTGGGATCACGGGGGGTGGGGGGTTCCCCATGCCCATCCAGGTAGGACATTTCAGGCGCTGGGCAGATACACCCAGGACAGGGGGGGCAATTTATCACTGGGATGACTCACTTACACAAACAAACATACTATATGGGGCAATTAAAATGGGGCAATTTAAAGCAACCACTTCACCTTGAATCCATGACTCTGGTGGGAATTTGAGAGCCCTGAGAAAAACACGTTTCGGGTGCTCGGCAGTTACACCCAGGACAGGGGGGCAATCTGTCACTGGGCACTCACTCACTCACTCACTCACTCACACCAACACACTCTATACGGGGCAATTTGGAGACTTCAATTCACCTTGATCCATGTTTTCGGACTGTGGGAGGAAACTCCGGAGAACCCAGAGGGAACCCAAGCGGACACGGGGAGAACATGGAAACTCCACCCAGATCGGGATTCGAACCTGAATCCACCAGCGCTGAGAGGAGAACATGCTAAACCCCTTGTCACTATACTTCTGAAATGTACCTGACAGCCTCTTCCATCAACGACCTCGAGCGACGTTTAAGAGCGTAACAACTTGACGGCGGTGGCATCGTAGCGCCGGGACCGAGGACAGTCCGTCAAGCCATGTCTGAAAACATGTATTCAAGGTGAAGTGGTGGCTATAATTGCCGCATCCAGTGAAGAACGTGTCGGGCGCTGGGCTGATGCACCCAGGACAGGGCGCCAATCTATCGCTGGGTACACACTCACTCACCCAGACAACATAATATATGGGGCAATTAAGATGGGGCAATTTGAAGTCACCACTTCACCTTGAATCCATGTTTTCAGAGTCTGGGGGGAATTTGAGAGCCCTGAGAAAAACATGTTAAATTCACCCAGGACAGGGGGGCAATGTATCACTGGAACGCAGACACCCATAGACACACTCCATATGGGGCAATTTGGAGACTTCAATTGACCTTGATCCAGGTTTTTGGACTGTGGGAGGAAACTTTTAATCCAGATTGGGAACCCAGCACTGAGAGGAGAACATGCTCAACGCCTAAGCCAATTAATGTTTTATGAGGCTCCGTTCCAAATGCCATGAACGCAACAAACGATATACGGTACGAAGGCCGTACCTTGGGTTCCGTCGATGGATTTCGGATCCTAATTAGCAAGATTCCATATCGGTTAAACTGTCCAATCAGAGCCAGCCTCCTGTCTGAGATGAGTGACAGCTGTAACGGGTGAACCAGGGCCCCTGGGACCCCAACAACCCGCCTCCAAATCAGTACGTCGGTCCCGTGCTTGTCTGCGTGTTCCGCACGGTGACCCCGCGGGCCGGCGGAACCCCGGGTGGGTACGGTGTCAGCGGCGGGATCTGGTGACGCGCCACCGCCAAGACTCCCCGCCTGGGATCAAAGGGAGCGGAACACAAAGGCGGATTTCTGCCGGGGCCCGGCGAGCCCGGCGACGGAACCCGCCCCTCCTCCGGCAGAACCCGGCTCTGTAAACGCTCGTCTTTCTTTCTTTATTTCGTCTATTTACTTCTTTATTTTTGCCAAATTATTCATCGGCGTAATAATTGGCGCCTAACGAGCACTTGAGGGAGACAACTTTTCTTTGCACCCCCCCCCCCTCCCTGCGGTTCCTTTATTTTAGCATCTCCGTAGCACGGAACGCGAGATGCTCGGGGATCCGGGGGTGGTGGTGGTGGTGGGGGGGTGGGGGGGGTATTAGAGGATTTCTGTTATTTGGAGCTAATGAATGATATGCGTGCTGTTTGCGCTTCGTCTTCTGCATAATTCACCGTCTCAAGGTTTTCGTTTCTTAGTTTCGTTCGTTTCTTCCTTCAGACCCCATTTTGACGCCACGCCGCGTTATTTATTCCATCTTTAGCTACTCGGCTCTCTCCGTTGTTTGCGCTTCCAACGGTCAGCGAGTCGTGTTTTATTCAACTCTATTTATTTTTTAGTATTTCCATTGGTTACCATGCAAAGTTGCCCCATATTGACTATTATCCAGCGAAAGATTGCCCCCCTGTCCTGGGTGTATCCGCCCAGCGCCTGAAACGTGTTTTTCTCAGGGTTCTCAAATTCCCCCCTGAGTCTGAAAAAATGGATTTAAGCTTTAAATTGCCCCATCCAGGGGAGAACGTGTCTTTTACTGGGCACACTCTCACTCACACAGACACACTCTATATGGGGCAATTAAGATGGGGCAATTTAAAGCCATCACTTCACATGTGAGAGCCCTGAAAAAAACATGTTAATTAATACACCCAGGACACGGGGTAATCTATCACTGGACACACTCTCACTCATACAGACAAACATACTATATGTGGCAATTAAGATGGGGCAATTTGAAGTGGCCACTTCACCTTGAATCCATGTTTTCAGAGTCTGGGGGGAATTTGAGAGCCTTGAGAAAAACATGTTAAATACACCCAGGACAGGGGGGCAATCTATCACTGGACACACACACATAGACACACTCCATATGGGGCAATTTGGAGAATTCAATTGACTGGATCCAGGTTTTTGGACTGTGGGAGGAAACCCACGCGTACACGGGGAGAAGAAGGAACCTCCACCCAGATTGGGATTTCAACCGGGAATCTCCAGCACTGAGAGGAGAACATGCCAACCACTAAGCCAACCTTCAACAATGATGAATAAACGGTTAGCTACTCGGTTCTTTCCATTGTTTGCGGTTCCGGCGGTCAGCGAGTCGTGTGTTTATTTATTTATTTATTTCATAATGCAAAGTTGCCACGTATTGAGTATTGACCCCCGCCCACGTTTGGTCTAACGAGGCGTCCAGCGTGTTGCACTCGGTCCGAGAGCTCAGTTTTTTGGAGTTGGCGTGAAGTTTGAAGCGTGAAAACGCCGCGCTGTAATGACTTCCCAGCAGAACGGCGAGCTCGGCGTGTGATGCTCAGACTTTGATGTCTGTTGCGTGACGTTCCTCTGTAAGCACGGGCTTTATTGTGAGCTACGGCGCCGCCGCCGCCTGCCCGCCGAGAACCCTGCCGGCCAGGTGTGTAATGAATGTTTGAGCAGTTGAGTGCTGTTGTGCTCGGGGTTCTTTCCTCATGCTCTTAGTCATGCCAGAGGCTTTGGTCTCCAGCCAGGAGCCCCAGATTGCCCGCCAGCCCACTCGCACCCCCCCACCCCCCCTCTGCTGAAGAGAGAGCAAGAGGTCTTCCCCCCGGTTCTTCCACATGTGGATTAGGATCCGTTCTTTAGCACGGCCGGGGAACTGTCGGAGACCTTTGTTGTTTTCAGTAGAACATCTGACGAGCTCGTATTTTTAATTCCAAATACCCTCACACATGGAGAACCATTGGCGTCAATGGTGTAGAAATGTCCGTAAAACCCAGTTCCCCAGTCTCCACGTTGACTGGGATGCTGTGCGGAAGTTTTTATAACATTCCAACTGGAGAACCATTGGCGTCAATGGTGTCCAATGGTGACATGATGGTCTAAAATGTCCGTAGAACCCAGTTCCCTAGTCGCCTCGTTGACTCGGATGGTTTACGGTACTCATTTAACGTTCTTATAACATTCCAACTGGAGAACCATTGGCGTCAATGGTGTCCAATGGTGACGTGATGGTCTAAAATGTCCGTAGAACCCAGTTCGATGGTGTGCGCAACTCATTTAACGTTCTTATTACATTCCACCTGGAGAACCATTGGCGTCAATAGTGTCCAATGGTGACATGATGGTCTAAAATGTCAGAACCCAGTTCCCTAGTCGCCTCGTTGACTGGGATGGTGTGCGGAACTCATTTAACATTCTTAAAACATTACAAATGGAGAACCATTGGCGTCAATGGTGTCCAATGGTGACTTGGTGGTCTAAAATGTCCGTAGAACCTAGTTCAATGGTGTGCGGAACTCATTTTACATTCTTATAACTTTCCAACTGGTGAACCATTGGCGTCAATGGTGTTCAATGGTGACGTGATGGTCTAAAATGTCCGTAGAACCCAGTTCTCCAGTCTCCTTGTTGACTCGGATGGTGTGCAAAACTCATTTAACTTTCTTATAACTTTCCAACTGGAGAACCATTGGTGTCAATGGTGTCCAATGGCAACATGATGGTCTGCAATGTCCGTAGAACCCAGTTCGATGGTGTGCGCAACTCATTTAACGTTCTTAAAACATTCCACCTGGTGAACCATTGGCGTCAATGGTGTCCAATGGTGACGTGATGGTCTAAAATGTCCGTAGAACCCAGTTCTCCAGTCTCCTTGTTGACCTGGATGGTGTGCAGAACTCAGTTAACGTTCTTATAACTTTCCAACTAGAGAACCATTGGTGTCATTGCTGTCCAATGGCGACGTGATGGTCTAAAATGTCCGTAGAACGCAGTTCCGCAGTTGCCTCGTTGAATGGGATGGTGTGCGGAACTCAATTATTGTTCTTATAACATTCCAACTGGTGAACCATTGGCGCCAATGGTGTCCAATGGCAACATGATGGTCTGAAATGTTCGTAGAACCCAGTTCGATGGTGTGCGCAACTCATTTAACGTTCTCATTACATTCCACCTGGAGAAACATTGCCGTCAATGGTGTCCAATGACAACATGATGGTCTGAAATGTCCGTAGAACCCAGTTCCCTAGTCGCCACATACTACTGTATATGGGGCAATTAAAATGGGGCAATTTAAAGCCACCACCTCACCTTGAATCCATGTTTTCAGACTCTGAAGGAAATTTGAGAGCCCTGAAAAAAACACGTTTCGGGTGCTGGGCAGATACACCCAGGACAGTGGGGCAATCTTTCACTGGTCACACACTCAAACACACATTCAATTCACCTTGATCCATGTTTTTTTGGACTGTGGTAGGAAACCCACGGAAAGAGAGAACATGGAAACTCCACCAAGATTGGGATTGGAACACCTAGCGCTGAGAGGAGAACATGCCAATCACTAACTTCAACAATAATAAACAAATTAATTAGTTGCTATTTCATTATTCGTATTGAATGCTTTCGTGTAGAACGTCGAGAGTTTTTCCTAAAGAACCCGAAAGCTGTTTTCCACAAAACGCCCCCCCGGTTCCGGCGTGTGGAGGAACAGCCCTGTAGGGACCCCCGCCTGCCCCACAGTTCTCTGTTTGTCAGCCCACCTGAGTGCTGCGCAGGCTGCCCAAGGCAAGACCACGGGCCATGGTTCCCTCCTGCTGCTCTCCTTCAGGAGCTCAGATTCCCCCCCCCCTCCCCCCCTCCCCCCTCCACCCCCCTCCACCCCTCCACCCCCGCTCCCCGGTTAGACCTCGGCCCTGAGTAACTCCTCGTCGTAGAATGACGGAGACACGTTGTACCACTTTCGCCACAGAGCGGGTTTTAATAACCAGGTAATTACCAATCAGCCCGTCACGTTCCCTTTTAGAACCAGGTGGCGCTCTTTCTTGCTATTTTAATGTTGAGAACGCACACCATTTAATAACGTTCAGAGTGACGCTGGACATCCATTATCTTCCACTTTATGCTCTGCTAGGTTCGCGGGGGAGTGGGGGGTGGGGGTGGGGGTGGGGGGTGTTCCCCATGCCCATCCAGGGGAGAACGTTTCGGGTGCTGGGCGGATATACCCAGGACAGGGGGGCAATCTAGAGATACACGCTATATGGGGCAATTTGAAGAATTCAATTGACCTTGATCCATGTTTTTGGACTGTGGGAGGAAACCGGAGAACCCGGAGGAAACCCACGGGGACACGGGGAAAACATGGAAACTCCACCCGGATTGGGATTCGAACCGGGAATCCCTAGTGCTGAGAGGAGAACATGCCAACCACTAGTCACAATACGTCTGAAATATACCTGACAGCCTCGTCCATCGGGGTAGATGTATTCACGCGTAGCGTCGCTATTTAAATGGAAACGTAAGCGTAGATCTTGTTACCATTTTTGGTTGGACGTAGCTTTGTTCCGTGACCTCGTTCCACCTGCGTCCTGTCCGTCAGCGTCCGCAACGCGTTTCACAAAGAGAAGGCGAGGACGGTAAGGCCGGGATAGGTCTCAGGTTCTGCAAGCGCTCGGTTCTCGCAGGTCCAGCTTCTTTTTGATCTCATGGAAACCCAGACGGCTCGATGGGATCGGCGCGACGGACGCTGCATGCCAAGCAGGTTTCCGGCTGGGGGGTGGGGGGGT
>JAFMOD010000038.1:520567-534826 GCA_019802435.1 Corydoras maculifer
GGGTTAGCTGTTAAAAACGATTCATATTTCATAGTTTATCATGAAGAGAGTCATGTATCATTTGGGCAAATGATTCATTCATGATCTCTGATTGGAGGATTATCTTATCCTGGATTATTTATTGTTGAGTTCGTTTTGGGGGTGGGGGGGGGCAAAGGGCTGGCTGTTAAAAAAAAGATTCATAATTCATAGTTCATCGTGTCTCCATGGCCTGATCATGCAACGAGGGAGTCAAATGTTGCAGAAGAGCCATTTGTGCAAATGATTCATTCATGATCTCTGATTGGAGGATTATCTAATCCTGGATTATTGATTGTGCCGTTCGTTTCGGGAGTGGAACCCGTTGCCCCACCTCATGTCTCCGCCATCGTTTGCCTCCGTATGTCAGGTCTCGGCTTCTCGGCTTGGGGTTGAATGAAGCGGTTAACTACAGAGAGTGTTTAATGAGACAGTCATTAGTTCTAATTAGGCCGTGCTTAATGGCAGCGCATTAAAAAGGCGAAGCGCGTCACGCTGAAGGATGGTGGCGCCGTAGTGAGGGCTGACTGCAAACAGCTGTTGACTTCACCCAGAGGGTCGCGCCGCAAAAAAGTGCTCCCCTGGAGCTCGGGGCGCCAGAGAGAGAGAGCATCCATCCATTATCTCCGCTTTATCCTCTACTAGCGTCGCGGGGTAGGGGGGGTGGGGGGGCGCTGGGAGGATACACCCAGGACAGGACGCCAATCTATCACTGGGCACATGCTCACTCACACAGACACACATACTATATGGGGCAATTAGGATGGGGCAATTTAAAGCCACCACTTCACCTTGAATCCATGTTTTTAGACTGTAGGTGGAATTTAAGGGCCCTGAAAAAAACATGTTTCGGGCCCTGGGTGGGTACACCTAGGACAGGGCGCCAATCTATCACACACTCATTCACACAGATGGGTGTGGGGCAATTTAAAGCCACCACTTGACCTTGAATCCGTGTTTTCAGACTCTGGGGGGAATTTGAGGGCCCTGAAAAAAACATGTTTCGGGTGCTGGGAAGACACACCCAGGACAGGGGGGCAATCTATCACACACTCACTCACACATCCACTCTATTTGGGGCAATTAGGATGGGGCAATTTAAAGCCACCACTTCAATTCACCTTGAATCCATGTTTTTAGACTCTGGGTGGAATTTGAGGGCCCTGAAAAAAAACATGTTTCTGGCGCTGGGAAGACACACCCAGGACAGGGGGGCAATCTATCACACACTCACTCACACAGACACAATCTATATGGTGCAATTAGGATGGGGCAATTTAAAGCCACCACTTCACTTCACCTTAAATCCATGTTTTTAGGCACACACTCACTCACACAGACAAACAAACTATATGGGGTAATTAAGATGGGGCAATTAAAAGTTGCCACGTCACCTTGAATCCATGTTTTCAGATTCTCCGGCAGATACACCCAGGACAGGGGGGCAATCTATCACTCACACACACACAAAAACACTGTATATGAGGCAATTTGGAGAATTCAATTGATCTCGAATCCATGTTTTTGGACTGTGGGAGGAAACCGGAGAACCCGGAGGAAACCCACACGGACACGGGGAGGACATGGAAACTCCACCCGGATTGGGATCCGAACCGGGAATCCCTAGCACTGAGAGGAGAACATACCAAACCACTAAGCCACCGTGCCGCCCAGACCATACATCTGCCCACTTATTTAATTTGGTCGTCCCAACCCCGGCAACCCCCCCCACCCCCCACCCCCTTTCTCGGCACCAAAAGCCGCGCAACCCCAAGTGGAGTGGAGGAACGTAGCAAAACACACTCATTAGCAGAAAAAGCCGGTGCCGCCAGAACAAAGAGGCGGTTGATAAAAGTGAATAGATGCATGAGCGTATTTACCCGAACACCGGCTCGTCCGCCAGCTGTGCGTGCGGAACGTCGGCGTTCCGAGTGTAAACGGCTCTCGGATTGATTTGTCACATTTGCGCGCCGCCGCCGCCGCACGTGGAGAAGTTTATGTAAACTGCCATGTGCAATTTCCAAAACGCGCCGAGCGACGGGGAGGCTGCGGCGAGGTATGGCGAGGCAGGCAGACGAGGCAGGCGGCGCAAACCTCAAGTGGGAGCACCGGCGCGGAGAACTTTCACGCTTTCGCTTGTTTAGGCAACACGGCAGCACAAAACAGTTCCTCACGCCCACGGAGGGTTCCGCCGAGGAGACGCCGAGGAGACGCGCCGTCCCCACTGCACCGCAGACGCAGCCGCAGACGGGAGTCGGAGCTATTTCTGCTTCTATTCTCTTTCCGCGGCTTTCTGAAACTCCTGGTAATTAGCGGGGACACTGGGGGTTCAGGACGGTCCTATCCCGTCTTTTCCCGTCCTTTCCCGTCCTTTCCGGTCGTTCCCAGAGTGGCTGGATGGACATCTCCAATTTATCTCACGACATCGGCACGGCTCTAAAATGGTGCCGAAAGCTACAGCGACGTGGGGAGAACATGCAAACTTGCGTCAGAAGTCATCAGGACTCCCGTCTGACGGGATGTTTTCTCCCGTGGGTTCTCCAGGTTGCTTCATTAGTGCCAAAACAGGGATTCAAGGTGAATTAGTCCCTATATAAATTGCTCCTGTGAGTGAATATGGAGAAGTTGACCAAAAAAATTGGAGCTTGTTACATGAAGTTAGTGATTGGCATGTTCTCCTCTCAGCGCTGGGGATTCCCGATTCGATTCCCAATCTGTTCTCCCCGTGTCTGCGTGGGTTTCCTCCGGGTTCTCCGGTTTCCTCCCACAAGCCAAAAAAAAAACATGGATCAAGGTCAACTGAATGCTCCAAATTGCCCCATTGGCGTCATGTCCTGGGTGTATCTGCCCAGCGCCCGAACCATCCGTCCATTATCTTCCGCTTTATCCTCTACTAGGGTCACAGGGTGGGGGGGGGTTCCCATGTCCGTCCAGGGGAGAACGTTTCGGGCGCTGGGCAGATACACTCAGGACAGGGGGGCAATCTATCGCTGGGCACACACTCACTCACACAGACACACTCTATATGGGGCAATTTGGAGAACTCCATTGACCTTGATCCATGTTTTTTGGACTGTGGGAGCAAACCAGAGAACCTGGAGGAAACCCGCACGGACACGGGGAGGACATGGAAACTGCACCCAGATTGGGATTCGAATCGGGAATCCCTAATGCTGAGAGGAGAACATGCCAAACCACTAACTTCATGTCACAAGCCCCAATTTTTTGGTCAACTCCTCCATATACAGACCCCGGTACGTTCCGTAGAGCAAGGAGAACCGAGCCGGTGTCTCCAGGCGGCGCCTTTATTTAGCCGTCCTGTGGTTATTAGGATTCCGCGCGTACGCCGGCGTTTGTCCGCGCCGACGGAGACTTCGGCACTCTCCAAAAATAATGATCTCCCTTTAAAGCCTGAGTTCTGCGGTTCTGGTGGCACGGGAAGTCATTAAGAGCTCTCCACACTCTCTCTGTGTTTACACGCACCCTCACCTGGGTGTTACACCGGATAAAAAACGTGTTCAGCGGCGCCCCCGTTCTGCGCCTGCACCCGTGCCGACGTTCTCTACGGCATTGTGATCCGGCCGCTGTGCCGTCTTGCTACATATATTTATGATTCCTACGTCGCTGGTGGAAAGAACCAGGACTAGGGGAACGACTGGGGGAGTGCCCGGAACCTTCCGACTCAGGTCTGCCTCGTACGCCCGTCCTGTGGGAGCCGCCGGGACCTGGAGACCCTCGTCCCGTGTATTTGCTTTCCAGCCAGGTTCCCTTTACGGCAGTCCTGGGCGCCCCTCGTTCTCCTCCTCGTATCGACCTCCCCGGTCCAGTGTCAGGCTTCACTGAAAGGTCGTGACTCCGGAAGGAACGGTCGCCAGGGGTCGGATGGCGAAATCAAGTCTCCGATGGACAAAATCCCTACAGAACCACCACTGCTTGGGGGGTATTTGGGTGCTGGATGTTTCCTTAGGGGTTTTGTCGATCGAAGGCTCTACGAACCGACAAATGGAGTGACAAAATTAAGTCTTCAGTGGACAGAACCCCCAAGGAACCATCCACCACCCAAATACCCCTCCAACCAGTGGTGGTTCTGCAGGGGTTTTGTCCATCGAAGACTCTTTACGGAGCAACAAATCCAAAGGCCAAAAAAGTCTTTAATGAACAAAACCCCTACTGAACCACCACTGGTTTGGGGTGGGGGGTATTTGGGTGGTGAGTGGTTCCTTAGGGGTTTTGTGCATCCAAGACTCTTTACAGACCGACAAATGGAGTGGCGAAATCGAGTCTTCAGTGGACAAAACCCCCAAGGAACCACCCAAATACCGCCCCCAGCCAGTGGTTGTTCTGTAGGGTCCTGTAGTGCCAGTCAAAAGTTTGGACACTCCCCCTTTTTGTTCCACTCATTGTCTATTGTATCAGTTCCACTTACAGACTGCAGTCCATCTGTTTGTGTTCTACAGGACATACTGTGGACTTGTACCGAGCCTGCGCCCGTGCCCACGTTCTCTCAGCTCTGTGATCTGGCCGCTGTGTCGTCTCGCTAGATATATTTATGATTCCTGGGGGACTGCCCGGAACCTTTTGACTGAGGTCTGCCTCCTACACCCATCCTGTGGGAGCCGCCGGGACCTGGAGACCCTCGTGCCGTGTATTTCTTCCCTGCCTGACTTCTTTTGCCGTGGTTTACGACCGTCCCGAGCGCCCCTCATTCTCCTCCTCGTCCTCCCACAACCCCCCCCCCCCCCCCGCTCGATGTCAAAGCCGGTTACAGGCAGAAGAACCTCTCCTTCGTAAATAATTCACAAGTTGATTAATAGACTCACAGGGGTATAATTAGACGGCGGAGAGACACCGGATAGTGTAACCAGTACAGTACTTAAGGGAATTAGAGAGCGGGATTATTAAGGAAATAGAGGACGGTGCGAGTGTTGGAAAAACGCCTTCGTGGTAAGGATGGCAAAAATGAGAATGAGAAAGAGGCGGGGGGGTACGGGTAGGAGGGGGGCACCTACGCAGGGTGCACCGCTCGCTCTCCAGGAGGAAAGAGCCGAGAGTTTGTTTGATGTGGAAATTGGACAGTTTGAATCCGTCTCCTTTAATTTTTCACAAGTTACAGGGACCCCCTGGGTCTGCCACGCTTTCCTTATAGGAAGTAGATGATATGCTCGCCCCCCTCCCCCCCCCGCACTTCCTTTATCTTTCTGATCTGCCCCTCCGATACGTTTTTCCGTTCCTCTCATGCGAGGATCTAGAGTCGCGCTCCTCGCGGCTCGTTGCGATGCACATGAATCCATTCGTGCTTCTTCAGAGAGCGGAGCGAGCCGAGAGAGGGTTTCATTGAGCGGAAAACCGAAATCGGATGCGAGAACGCAAGAAAAACGTATCCAGAACGAAGCAAAATGAACCGGGAGGGAACCGACTGAGCCGGGTTGGTGCGCCAGTTCACCTTCACGTCGTTAAGCGGCGTTACTGGAGGCGTGGATTTTCAAGTACCCTGCGCTAGCCGACTTTTTTCGAGAGTGCTGTACTACACGTGGGGGCATCTGTGTGGGAGAAAGGCTTGCATGTTGTCCTGTCAACTCCCATTTGTCTTTATCAGCACCTTCGACAGTAGTTACTATTGATTACTCCTTTTGGGTACAGGACAGCATCGTGTCCTGGACCACGCTGAGGAAGTGTGGGTGTGGTTGCTTGGTAGCCGGGATGGTGTGGGATTACCCTACACAGCTGGTGGGTTCTAACTCTAGTTGCCCCTGTGGGTCCTTCAACAAGGCCCTTTAATATCTGAATGCTGTACCATGGTAGACCCTGCGATCTGGTACTGTACTGCGCCTGTGTGGGAGGAAGGCCGACATGTTGTCCTGTCAACTCTCGTTTGTCTTTATAGGGGCCTTCGAGTTGCCTTTCAGAACAGACTTTCAAGGTTATACGGTCGACAATTTTAAGAAAGTAGGGACTCACGTTGCCCCCAAGCTCAAAATTGACCTCTGATTACTCCTTTTGGGTACAGGACAGCATCGTGTCCTGGACCACGCTGAGGAAGTGTGGGTGTAGTTGCTTGGTAGCCGGGATGGTGTGGGATTACCCTACACAGCTGGTGGGTTCTAACTCTAATTGCCCCTGTGGGTCCTTCAACAAGGCCCTTTGATATCTGGATGCTGTACCATGGTAGACCCTGCGATCTGGTACTGTACTGCGTCTGTGTGGGAGGAAGGGCTAGCATGTTGTCCTGTCAACTCTCGTTTGACTTTATCTGAACCTTCGAGTTGCCTTTCAGAACAGACTTTCAAGGTTATACGGTCGACAATTTTAAGAAAGTAGGGACTCACGTTGCCCCCAAGCTCAAAATTGACCTCTGATTACTCCTTTTGGGTACAGGACAGCATCGTGTCCTGGACTACGGCAAGGAAGTGTGGGTGTGGTTGCTTGGTAGCCGGGATGGTGTGGGATTACCCTACACAGCTGGTGGGTTCTAACTCTAGTTGCCCCTGTGGGTCCTTCAAGGAGGCCCATTGATACTTGGGTGTTGTATCATGGTAGACCCTGCGATCTTGTCCCAACGGTAAAGCAAAGAATTTACGGTACATTTGGTTAGGAATAATGCCCTGACTCCTCAGTCAACTCCAGTGGACTTGGGGTTGGGACCCCCAACCTTAAGATTGATAGCCCCACCCCCCATCAGGACTTTAAATCATAAATGAACCTAGAAAGCCAATGGAATGCCTTGTTGGCGGTTTCCCTGTTTCCTCTCCTCAGGCAGGTGGCGCTGTGGGCGCTCGGCGTTGATGTGGATTTATTTGCCTCCGTCGGCATTAAGGCGGCGCACACCTGATGAAGGGGGTGTCAGGTGGGCCCTGACAACCTCAGAGGCAGGCGTGCTTGTGCTATTTGGCGGCTTCGCCTGCGGAAACAAGGAGCGCCCGCGCCCGCTTTGAAGTTCTGACAGGCGCGAGGCTCTGAACGCGCCTTAATCTTCCTGTTCCTTCCGTCAGAACGAGGCGGCGGCCCCTCAGAACACCCCCTCCCCACCCCACCGCCAACTCCCCCCCCCTCCCCCCGACATCCCGTTCGCGTCGGCTTGCTTAATGACACGAACCATTCAGCTCACCACTCGCGACGGCATTTCATCTGCCTCCTAATGGGTGCCGGCAGATGTTTCCAGCGCAGAACGTACGGGGAAGGCGCCGGGGCCCCGATGGCTTCCTGCTTTTTGATCGCGCCGCCGTGTTTGTGTTAGCGAGGCGCACAAACACGCCAGGAAAGTGGCGCTTGTGATGCACTGAAGATCAGATCAATAGAGCGGTACTGTACGAGGCCGCCGCTGACTCAACTGATTGGCCTGCAGCAGGCGGCGGGACGACGGGTTCTTGTGTTTTAAGTGCCGCCGTCGATCTGCCTCACGCACCGAACCCCGAACAAATCAGGATTGCTGTTTGGAAATCGCTTTCCGTCTGAAAAAGCGACGACGCTTTGTGTCTGGATCTTGGCGACGCTCTGCGAGGCTTCACTGAAAGGTCGCGACTCCAGAAGGAACCGTCAGCCAAGGGTCGCTGGGGTAGACAGTACAGTGCCTGTCAAAAGTTTGGACACGCCCCCTTTTTGCTCCACTTGTATCAGTTCCACTTACTTGTACTTCTAGAGGTACAAACAGTGGTCCATCCGTCTGTGTTCTACATACTGTGTCCTCTGTTCTCTGTTCCTCTCTTCCCCAAGAGTACCACCGTAGAGCAGGTATTACTTGCTTGGTTCCAATATCAGTGCCCGTCCTCGCTATCTCGTCCAAATAAATGGACTACAATTCCCATAGTCGTTGAAAAAATTTACAAATAAGTGTTAAGGGGGTTAGGATGTAATAAACTCGGAGTCGGTGTCCCAATACATTTTTGTCCTCATGGTGTGGCAGCTCTAGCACCGTCTAATGGGGTTCTGCAGTTTAAACATAAGTCACGTCCAAATCACATGACTGAAAGCAGCCGGTGTTCTCTGAGGTCTTTAGAAAACAGAGTGAGTGCTCAATTTGGGAACAGGGTTGCGGGGAGGGGGTTCCCCATGCCCTAGGGGAGAACGTTTCGGGCGCTGGGCTATCGCAGACACTCTCTATATGGGGCAATTTGGAGAATTCAATTGACCTTGATCCATGTTTTTTGGACTGTGGGAGGAAACCAGAGAACCCGGAGGAAACCCACTCGGACACGGGAATCCCTTGCGCTGAGAGGAGAACATGCCAACCACTAAGCCACTAAGCCACCGTGCCGAAATTCGATTGACAGTTTTGCCATTTTCTACTTATCGATCACCCCTCTCTTAGGCTGTTGAAGATTGGAGGCGGTGCACCTACGTTTGCAGGAGGTGGGTGGTTGAGGTGGTGGTGGCGGGGCAGGTAGGCAGCAGAGAGGGCATCGGGGTTAATTACTCGATTACTGGGTGGCTCAGGCAGGAGCTGTTTAAACAGGACCCAGTCAGTGGGGGATTAGGCCTCATTACTCTAGCTAAAGCTCCGCCGCCGACCCCTTCCCACCGCCCCACGCTGCCGCGGGCGCAGACGTGCCGAGGAATATTCATCCGAGTGGAGAGGGAACGGAGACGAAGGAGGAACTAGAACCGGCACTCGTAAAGCTTTGGCTTAACTCTAGGCCGTCGTCACTCGAGCTAAGCAGCGCTACAATTATCCCCAAAACACCCGGCGCTCCGCTAGATTAACATCGCCTCTTCTCTCGTTACAGCCCGCGTTCTGCTCTGTTCTTCTCGTCCGTCAGGCATCTCCAGGCGCATCGGTGTCTGATGGCAGGCGCTGATAAGGACACCGGCGGGTGGAGGGACGGAGGGGGACCAGGTCAGGACTGTGTGCGTGAACCCGCCGTGTCGGTCAGCGTGTCGCTAAACCGGACTTGGCTTCAGTTCTGGTGGACATCCACAGCGTGTTCCTTAAACGGGGTTCTACGATTACACACTGCAGTCGCTTTGTTTCGCCACTCGATTTGTCGGTCCACCACTAAGCAACCATCCTCCACCCAAATACCCCCCAACCAGTGGTGGGTCTGTAGGGGTTTTTGTCTATTAAAGACTTGATTTCGCCACTCCATTTTTCGGTCCACCACTAAGGAACCATCCACCACCCAAATACCAACCCAACCAGGGATGGTTCTGTAGGAGTTCTGTTCATCGAAGGCTTGGTTTCGCCACTTGATTTGGCAGTCCATAAAGAGTCTTTGATGGACAAAACCCCTAAGGAACCATCCACCACACAAATACCCCCCCCAACCAGTGGTTCTATAGGAGTTCTGTCCATCGAAGGCTTGGTTTCGCCACTCGACTTGTCAGTCCACCACTAAGGAGCTGTCCATCATCCAAATACCAACCCAACCAGTGGTTCTGTATGAGTTCTGTCCATCAAAGACTTGGTTTTGCCACTAGATTTGCCGGTCTGTAAAGAGTCATGGATGGACAAAACTCCTAAGGAACCATCCACCACCCAAGTACCCCCCAACCAGTGGTTCTGTAGGAGTTCTGTCCATCGAAGGCTTGGTTCCGCCACTTCATTTGTTGGTCGACCACTAAGGAACCATCCAATACCCAAATACCCCCCAACCAGTGGTGGTTCTGTAGGGGTTTTGTCCATCGAAGACTTAAATTTTTTTTTTGTCACTTGATTTGTCAGACCATAAAGAGTCTGTGATGGACAAAACCACTACAGAACCACTGGTTGGGGGGTATTTGGGTGGTGGATAGTTACCTGGGGGTTCCTTGTCCATTGAAGACTCTTTACGGAATGACAAATGGAGTGGCGAAATCGAGTCTTCAATTGACAAAACCCCTAAGGAACCATCTATCACCCAAATACCCCCCCAACCAGTGGTTTCAACAAATGGTGGTTCTGTAGGGGTTTTGTCCATTGAAGACTCTTTATGGACCGACAAATCGAGTGGCGAAACCAAGCCTTCAATGGACAGAACTCCTACAGAACCACCACTGGTTGGGTGGGCATTTGGGTGGTGGATGATTCCTTGGCCCTACAGTGATGCTGATTTGTTGGTGGGCAGTTTGTGGGATGCTTTCGGTTCCGATCCACTTGTCCCAGCACAACACCCACCGACACACAGTCTAGTACCCGGCCTGAGACGGTCCTTTGGGGTTCCCGATTGTAGAGGAACCGATTACCGGGTCGCAACAATGACCAGCCGTCGGGAAACTACAAAATACCCGTCTGTTATCCAGGGATCTAATAAAATGGACAGTGAGTGTAGGACCATCACTTCGGAGTGGACAGGATTACGGAAAATTGTTAGACTCTTCTCTTAAGTAGTGAACCCCGCCACAAAGCCCTGCACACCACAACCGGAACGTTCGGAGCGTTGTCCCCCGAGAGGCTGTTAAACCATTACCAATAAAAATCCTATTAGGCTTCACAGAGAACGTTTGATTTGGAAATCCCCGGTTCTCCAATACGGGTGATCTACCCCAAATCCGGGACAGAGCTACCATTATATAATTGAGGTGGGGGGGTAAAAAAAAATCAATGAAGGCAGCTGGACGTGGGCGCAGTGAGCATGGCTGCGTCCATATGGAAGATGCAGGACTTCGATCGGTGGCTGGGATAGGCTAAGCTTTGCGAGCATGATCACACACGGCGCCGGTCGATGCCGGGCCCTCGGCTCTTCGGCGCTCAGCATATGTTAACATTAGTTTTTCTCGCCCCGTCCAAACAGCACCTGGGATCCCGGCCATTTAAAGGCGAAAGCAACAGGGATTATATTAAAGATTGCCCGAGGATGTTTGGGTGGCGGATGGAGGAGGAAGTGCGGTGCAGAGGATCTTTTATCGACGCCGGGCTGCAGAAACAGGGAGATTTAGAACGGCTCGGAAACTAACGTTCCCTCAGGGACGCGCCGGCACACGCGGGGGTTCCACTAAGACGGATAAGACGAGGTTTTCAACCGTGTAGTCCGGTGAAGGGGCAACCTCGGAATAAGAATCACGATGGAGGCGCCGAGAGTAAACACCGCCACACATGATGCAATTACTCCGAATAAAGACGGAAGCGCGGGTTAGGCCACGCCCCCGTTGGGCTCCACTTGATGTCCATTGTGGACGTTCTACGTACTGTAAAGATTCACATTAAATGTAAATAACATTCTGAAGTCCATTTGTTTGTGGACTACAGAACTCTGTTTACTCGGTTCTAAGGGTCAGGACCCCAGTTGTACCACCGCCAGAGAACCGAGGGGACAGGGGACTAACGGGAAGACTACAGTCTATCTATAAGGTGGACAATGGATAGCAAAAAAGGGGCATGCCCTAACCGGTGCTTCACTATATTTTGCTCAGTGGTAAAAAAAAGGGGGCGTGGCCTATCTGGTGGTTCTGTATTTTTTGCTCAGATATAAAAGGGGGCGTGACCTAACTGGTAATACAGTATTCTTTTTCTCAGATATAAAAGGGGGCGTGGCCTAACTGGTTATTCATTATTTTTTTGCTCAGTGATTAAAAAAACAAGGCGTGGCCTAATCTGTGGTTCAGAATTTTTGTGCCCAGTGATAAAAAATTGGGTGTGGCCTAACCAGTGCTTCACTATATTTTGCTAAGTGAATAAAAAGGGGGCGTGGCCAAACTGGTAATATAGTATTCTTTGCTCAGAGATTTAAAAAAAGGGGTGTGGCCTAACCGGTGGTTCTGTATTTTTTGCTATGTGATTAAAAAGGGGGCGTGGCTTAACCGGTGGTTCACTGTGTTTTGCTCAGTGATAAAAATGGGGTGTGGCCTAAACGGTGCTTCACTTTATTTTGCCCAGTGATAAAAAAGGGGGCGTGGCCTAACTGGTAATACAGTATTCTTTTTCCTTAGAGATAAAAGGGGGCGTGGCCTAACCAGTAATACAGTATTCTTTTTTTCAGAGCTAAAATGGGGCGTGGCCTAACTGGTAATACAGTATTCTTTTTCCTTAGAGATAAAAGGGGGCGTGGCCTTACTAGTAATACAGTATTCTTTTTTTCAGAGCTAAAAGGGGGCGTGGCCAAACTGGTAATATAGTATTCTTTGCTCAGATTTAAAAAAAGGGGTGTGGCCTAACCGGTGGTTCTGTATTTTTTGCTATGTGATTAAAAAGGGGGCGTGGCTTAACCGGTGGTTCACTGTGTTTTGCTCAGTGATAAAAATGGGGTGTGGCCTAAACAGTGCTTCACTTTATTTTGCCCAGTGATAAAAAAGGGGGCGTGGCCTAACTGGTAATACAGTATTCTTTTTCCTTAGAGATAAAAGGGGGCGTGGCCTAACCAGTAATACAGTATTCTTTTTTTCAGAGCTAAAATGGGGCGTGGCCATCTGGTAATACAGTATTCTTTTTCCTTAGAGATAAAAGGGGGCGTGGCCTTACTAGTATTACTGTATTCTTTTTTTCAGAGCTAAAAGGGGGCGTGGCCTAACTGATAACACAGTATTCTTTGCTTAGTGATAAAAAAAGGGGGCGTGTCCAAGCTCTATGGCCTGACCTGCTTATCCATTTAATGCACCTCGACATGGGAACTAATGGCTGGAGACCTAATTAGCATGGCATTAGTTTAATTAAGGACTCGCCGTCAGGCTAATGTTACTGCAGCCTCGTTACCTGACGGCGATATTAATTAACCGCGATCCTGTTACTCAGGCTTTACAGATGATGAATAAATAAACCGGGTGTTGATGCAGCGGGAGGACGGCACGCCGATGGCTCGTTTACGCTGCGTAGGCCGTGACGTCTCCCGATCGCAGCGAGGTATCCGCGAGCGACCAGGCCGCGGGGGTCGGCGCGGTGAGGCGGGCGGGCGAGGCGGGAAGCGCTTTGTTATGTAAAGAGGGGGCATTCGATCCTCCAATAGCGGGAAATAGAAACCCGTGCTGATAAAGTCGACTCATCAGATAATTAAAGAGGCCCTCGCTTCAATTTCCCTTCTTAGCATAAGAGATGGGTCAGCGCTCCGTCTGCGCAGCGGTCCGCGTGCGTTCTGCCGCGCTGGTTCATCGCAATATCACAACAGTCCACATGTTTACTCTGTACGTTTATACTCAACCACCTGTGGGCGGGGTTCCCCATGCCCATCCAGGGGAGAACGTTTCGGGCGCTGGGCAGATACACCCAGGACAGGGGGGCAATCTATCACTGGACATACGCTCACTCACTCACACAGACACACTCTATATGGGGCAATTTGGAGCATTTACTTCACCTTGAAACCCACAGGGACATGGGGAGAACATGGACACTCCACCCAGATTGGGATCACAACCGGGAATCCCTAGCGCTGAGAGGAGAACATGCCAAACCACCACTTATATTTCGGTGATGTGGACTTTATTATATGTAGGTGGTGGCTCGGTGGCTTAGCGGTTGGCATGTTCTCCTCTCAGCGCTGGGCACACACTCACTCTTACAGACACACTTTATATGGGGCAATTTGGAGCCTTCGATTGACCTTGATCCACGTTTTTGGACTGTTGGAGGAAACCGGAGAACCCGGAGGAAACCCACGGGGACATGGGGAGAACATGGACACTCCACCCAGATTGGGATCCCAACCAGGAATCCCTAGAGCTAAGAGGAGAACATGCCAACCACCGGTGATGTGGACTTTATTATATGTAGGTGGTGGCACAGTGGCTTAGCGGTTGGCATGTTCTCCTCTCAGCTCTAGGGATTCCTGGTTCGAGTCCCAATCTGGGTGGAGTTTCCATGTTCTCCCCGCATCCCCGTGGGGTTCCTCCGGGTTTTCTGGTTTCCTCCCAAAAAAAATGGATCAAGGTCAATCGAAGGCTCCAAATTGCCCCATATAGTGTGTGTCTGTGTGTGTGAGTGATACCCCCCTGTCCTGGGTGTATCTGCCCAGCGCCCGAGATGTTCTTCCCTGAACGGGCATGGGGAACCCCCCCACCCCCACCCCCAACTCTAATACAGGATAACAGTGGTGGCTTAATGCTCTTAACCCTCATCGCTCCAGAGGTGCTCCATCTGACCCTGTGGTCCAAACCCCACCATAGAAAACATCTGCCAGAACATCTGCCAGAACATCTGCCAGAACATCAGCAGAACATCAGCAGAACATCAGCAGAACGCTCTAGACACGACTGGTTCCCAAGGTTCTCGAGGCGTACTAAACTTTAGCCAAAGTAGACTGTAAGTGTTTTGCACTCATTAGTCCCCCAAACGGTTCTCCGGCGTGTCCGAGACGTGGGTCCCTCGCTCCCCTCGTCCCCCCCCGCCCCCCCCCCCCCCCC
>JAFMOD010000038.1:539445-565579 GCA_019802435.1 Corydoras maculifer
TTCTTCCCAGGGATTTCTGACTACGTTCTATATAACGTAAAGCTAGACCCCCGGTCCTCTACCCCCCCTTTGTGTCATACCCTGGGGGGTACAATGTTGAGTTAATTGAGGTCCCCCCTTCCCCCCCGATATGTACACACACCACAGGGAGCGTGTAGTGGTTAAGGGTATGGAGGTGGAACATGGAACAGTGGTGCCTCCTCGTGACGCCCACCTTATTTGCCCCGGTGTAGTGCTCAAACCCTCAAACCTTCCAACCCCGGGGGGCAGATCGGGGGATCAGGGGGCAACATGACGGAGACTCTCACGCCACTCCCCATGACAGAACAGCGGTGCGTTGTTCAGCAGCCCATCAAAAGGGGGTTAACTATATTTAACAATATGCCCCCCCCACCCCCTTAATTAAAATAAGAATCACATCTGTGGCTGAAATCTGCACCTCATTACTCGGGGTTCTCGTTAGAGGAGCGTCCCGCGGGAGGCGCCGGCGCTCAAGCATCCTCTTAAAACACTTTTACCTCGGTCTCAGGCGGCGGATCTGTGGTTCGCGCTCGCTTTTATGTCTCCTCATCCAGCCTACGGAACGTTCTCATCTGCAGATGTTCCCGCAGCCAATTAACGGCTCAAAGCCACGAGGCGGATCTGCGGAGGAACACCATGCCCGCCGATTCGCGCCATTCCCGCGCGCGGCGCCGTGTCATCATCAGACAGGCGGAGGCGCCGCCAGCGGCAGCGTTAATAAGGAACGGATCGGGGGGCAGATTAGGGAATAATCTGGAGAGCAGAACACGCGCTCCAACACCGGGGTAAAGAGAACCGATAGAGGGCCGGACGAGGCCGCCGGTAGGACACGCCCCCTTCCGGCTCTATCTGTAGGCTCCGCCTACAATATAAATGGAGGTTGTAGTTTTATAATCTCAGACTGTAGTCCGTCTTGTTGGTTCTCGGTTGCTTCTCCGTTGGTTAGAACCATCACGGATGTCATACAAGAGCGCCGGGGATCCAGGTTGGAATCCCGATCTGGGTGGAGTTTGCATGTTCTCCCTGTGTCGCCTGCATTATAGCTGGAGGTTGTAGTTTGTTCGTTCTCGGTTGGTTAGAACCATCACGGATGTTATACTGGTGAACTTGGGGTGGTGGTTGGCATCTCCAACTCTCAGCGCTGGGGATCCAGGTTGGAATTCCAATCTGGGTGGAGTTTGCATGTTCTCCCTGTGTCGCCTACAATATAGATGGAGTTTGTAGTTTTATAATCACAGACTGTAGTCCATCTTGTTGGTTCTCCATTGGTTAGAACCACCATGAATGTTATACTGGTGGAACTTCGGGTGGTGGGTGGTACCTCCAACTCTCAGCGCTGGGGATCCAGGTTGGAATCCCGATCTGGGTGGAGTTTGCATGTTCTCCCTGTGTCGCCTACAATATAGCTGGACGTTGTAGTTTGTTGGTTCTCGGTTGGTTCACCATTGGTTAGAACCATCACGGATGATATACAGGTAGAACTTGGAGCGCTGGGGATCCAGGTTGGAATCCCGATCTGGGTGGAGTTTGCATGTTCTCCCTGTGTACTATTGGGGTCCTGACCATTACAGTATGTACTGTAGAACACAAACTGATGGACTATACAATAGAGTGGGCGTGTCCAAACGTTCCCCTGGACACGCCCCCTGTATGTAGCCAAACGTAAGTAAACACGCTTCAGAGTGGTAGCTTCTCAGACTATACATTTTATTAGAAAAACAAAACCCATCTGGCGCCAACAACCATGCCAGCTTCGTGACGTTGCCCCAGCGTCCGCAACGGCTGCTTTTCGACGGAAACAACGCCTTTAAAGTTAAAACATTTCATTTACAATTTATTTATCGTTGATATAAAAACACAAAGTCTGTCTGTGGGCCGCGGCGCGCCGCACGTTCCACGTATGATCCGACTCGCTGGACGCGTCGGAGACGACGGGACGCAGTTTCTTCAGCGCTGTACAGTCTTTCAAAGGTGTAGTGTGCGTGGGTGTGTCGCCGTCGCCATCGTCTGGCCGCGGGTTGCGTCCGGTGGAGCTACAGCAGCGGGGAGTCACAGAACTTACACGATCCGCTTAAGATCTTCCTCACCCAGTCTGGATCTGTGGAGAGAAACCATCCATTAAGCTATCGATCTGGAGATAGGGCACGGTGGCTTAGTGGTTGGCATGTTCTCCACTCAGTGCTAGGGATTCCCGGTTCGATCCCCATCTGGATGGAGTTTCCATGTTCTCACCGTGTCCGTGTGGGTTTCCTCCGGGTTCTCCGGTTTCCTCCCACAGTCCAAAAAAACATGGATCAAGTCAATTGAGTTCTCCAAATTGCCCCATATAGAGTAAGTGAGTATGTGCCCAGTGATAGATTGCCCTCCTGTCCTGGGTGTATCTGCCCAGCGTCTGAAACATGTTTTCCTCAGGGCTCTCTAATTCCTCTCAGAGTCTGAAAACATGGATTCAAGGTGAAGTGGCGGCTTTAAATTGCCCTGTATTGTATGTTTGTCTGTGTGAGTGAGTGTGTGCCCAGCGATAGATTGCACCCCTGTCCTGGGTGTATCTGCCCAGCGCCCGAAACATGTTTTTCTCAGGGCTTTCAAATTACCCCCCTAGAGTCTGAAAACATGGATTCAAGGTGAAGTGGTGGCTTTAAATTGCCCCATGTAGTATGTTTGTCTGTGTGAGTGTGTGTGTCCAGCGATAGATTGGCGCCCTGTTCTGGGTGTATCTGCCGATGCCCTGGATGGGCATAGAGGATAATGGACGGATGGTTGTGGAGATGGTACAGTTAGTACTGTATGTACAGTGGAGAACAGAACCACGGCGCTCCCGAGAGCGCCCCTTACCGTCGGGTTGTGGTAGTGCAGCTATGCTGTCGCGCAGCAAACAGCGGTGGAACAGCACGCTCTGACAGGCCTGGTACGACAGCACGCACCTGAGACACGGGGACAACACAGGGGAGAACACCTTTAAACGTGAGGCCAGGTGCTGGATCAGGGCTGAGGGTGACGGCCCTGCTATCTGAAGGCTGCGGGTTCCAATCCCCATGAGGCGCGTTGATCTGGGTTAACCTAGATTACAGGCGGTCGAGTACTAGATCTCTGAAGTTCCACGGCGTACCTGAGCCACATGTGTCCGTTGCTGCAGGTGGTGTGTTTGGGGTTGGTGAAGGGCAGAATCTCTTTACACAGGCTGCAGTACTCGGGGAACGTCTGCTTGTTAATTTTGTTCCTTATGTGACCGATTAGAACCTGTGGAAACAAACCTATTAATATTTATTTATATATATTTAATAGACATTCCAACCCCCCACCCCCCCCCCTCACCGTTACATCCCACGTTTAACGTACACGTCTGACCTTTAGCGAGCTCCGCCTCCCCCGTCCGTCTCCGCGTTCTGTCTTATTGCCTCGAGTCGTCGAATTTAAATAGGTTTTAATCTCGATCTATTGACAGTCTGCCGTGCTGCTTAGAACAGCCTTTGGGTGGCGACACCCCCCAGTCCCCCCCGCCCCCATTCGAATGGATTAATAGTTCTATATTCGGAGGCGTGGGTTCTAATGCGACACGGGTTTACGGCTTTACAAAAGCGGTACGAAAAAGTTTCCTGTCGTTTAAATTGCGCCCCCTGGAGGTGCGCGTCACATGGATGACATTTAGTGTAGCGCTTTACCTGCACGTGGTGGTTGCTGGTGGTTGATCATCATGTGAGCTGTAGAGTCGGCGGGTTTGTTATGGTAACGATGGGAAGAGTATGCAAAATTGAAACATTTGTTTACAGATTCTTTTAATTATTCTTTTTTTTAATTATTAAGTGTTATCGGGTTGCCATTCAGATAGCTACATTAGCTACATGGTCTACGTTGGTTTCAGTTTGTGTTTATAGCAATACGGCAAAATTGGACCTGAACACGCGTCATGTCGGGACCGACACGCCCACCGGGGGGAGACATATTCACAAGCATTGTTGCTATTTACAAAAAAAAATGTTGGTGTAAGAAAGCGATGAGCATAGTGACACGCAGTGGGCTGGTTGTGAGAGGGCGCCCCCTAAGGGTCGTAACAGACAGCGACCCAAAGGCAGAAGGTGTAGCTATTTGGACGTTACCTTGGCCCCCTGGTCGTCAATGGTAGGGTCGTCGGAGAAGTAGTCGCAGATGCCCTTGGTGGGAATGCAGGTGTGTTCTGTGATGAAAGAACAGCCTTTGGGTGGCGACACCCCCCAGTCCGCCCTCCCGCCCCCATTCGAATGGATTAATTGTTCTTTATTCTGAGACGCGGGTTCCAATGCGACACGGGTTTCAGCTTTACGGAAGCGGTACGAAAAAGTTTCCTGTCGTTCAAATTGCATTGAGATAGCTACATTAGCTACATGGTCTACGTTGTTTTTAGTTTGTGTTTATAGCAATACGGCGAAATTAGACCTGAACACGCGTCGTGTCGGGGCCGACACGCCCACCGGGGGGAGACATATTCACAAGCATTGTTGCTATTTACAAAAAATAATTTTGGTGTAAGAAAGCGATGAGCATAGTGACGCGCAGTGGGCTGGTTGTGAGAGGGCGCCCCCTAAGGGTCGTAACAGACAGCGACCCAAAGGCAGAAGGTGTAGCTATTTGGACGTTACCTTGGCCCCCTGGTCGTCAATGGTAGGGTCGTCGGAGAAGTAGTCGCAGATGCCCTTGGTGGGAATGCAGGTGTGTTCTGTGATGAAGGTGTTGAGGTAGACCTCGCCCAACACCCTCTTCATGTGCTCCCGCATGAGGTGCGTCTCCACCTGCTCGATCCATGCCGCCACCTCACTCGCTCTCTCCGCCTCCAGGTCGACCTCGCCGTCCCGGCCTTTGTCCTCGGCCGACGGGGTGGAATCGAGCCCCCGGCTGCCCTCCAGCGTCTCTGCCTCGCCCTCGGCGTCACCGAGGAAGGTCTTGCTGTCCTCGTGCGTGGGCTTCCAGCGCGCCTCCGTCAGGGGCTTCTGCAGCGATTTGTAGAGGAGGCGCAGCAGGAAGAGCTTGAACCTCCAGAGATACGTGGTGCTGAAAGTGGGCGCCTTCTCGTTGAGCTCGTCCAATAGGAAGCAGGGGATGCGCTTGTCCCGCATGATGCGCCAGCGCAGGAGGTCCAGGAGGTCGGCCTGTTTGTACAGGCTTTGGGTAGTGGACTCCAGCAGCTCGGTGCCGGCCTCGTCCGGCGTCTTGAGCGTGATGAAGTGCACGGTGTAGGTGCGGGAGACCGGGTGAAGGCCGTCGATCGTGCCTTCCGACGAGCCCAGGGCGAGGTAGGCACTGTTGGGGCTGACGGCGATGCTGTGGATGCGGCACCCGCGGACGCCCTCCGGCAGCTCCAGGTCCTCCTGCTTGAAGACCACGGCCGAGTCGGTGAAGACAGGGAGGAGTTTCTTGACCGACCCGTCCAGGGAGCAGGTGAAGATGGAGCTGTCGTTGCAGGCCGTACTGAGCGACGTGATGGGTGTGGAGTGGAGGTCTGTCACGTGTGAATTGTGCACGTTGAGTCCTGCCTTGGTGATGAGTAGAAGACACCAAAAGACGTAGGACCCCCGGGCCGCCACCACCAGGCTGCAGTTGCACTTCTGCTGCGGGTGGAAAAGGGAGACGCACTTGATGTCGCCCACTGGGACGTTGTCCATATCCTGCCATAGAACCACCGGCTGTCGCAGGGTGAAATACCCCTTGACGGCCTTCAGGTTGACAGGCAGAATCTTGACCATGCCGGCCGTACTGCCCACGATCAGGCCGCTCATCCTGCGGCCGGCGTTCTCGTACTCCCACCACTGCAGGACGCTCGGCAAGGTCACTCCCGACTTGATGGTGTTGCAGGAAATGATCGACTCCTTTCCCTGCACCGGCAAGCGGAAGTGCCAGACCACCAGGTCCCCGTTTTCCATCAAGACGGCCAGGAGGACGGTCCCCACGTCCTTGCACTCGTTGTTGCTCTGGATCTGTTGAGTATTGCACAAGCTGGACCACTCCATGCGCACCGGGGTCTGCATCTGGTAGCGGTTCTGGAGCTCCTCCAGATCCCGCAGCTCCTCCAGCGCCGGCTGGGGCTCGTTTCCGTTCTGCGTCCTGTAGTTCTTGGATTTCAGCATGTGGCCGTAAATCTCGGTCAGGTTCAGCACCTCGCTCCACTGCAGGTGCTTGTGTCCGCTGTGGACCGTCAGGCGGCCGTCCAGCGTCAGGCAGGCCAGGACGCAGCGGCCGCTCACGTCGCAGCCGAGCGGCGACCAGCTGGTGTACTTGATGCCCTGCAGGGCCCCCGCCTGCGGATTCATGATTCGGTCCAGCATGAAAAGCTGCATCACGTTCGGGTCGTTGGACTTCTCAAACCGCTCCTTGACTTTACGGACCTCCTCCTCTGGACCGA
Source organism: Corydoras maculifer (assembly GCA_019802435.1). Classification (NCBI taxonomy): domain Eukaryota; kingdom Metazoa; phylum Chordata; class Actinopteri; order Siluriformes; family Callichthyidae; genus Corydoras; species Corydoras maculifer. Next base: position 545,840 of record JAFMOD010000038.1, read on the forward strand.
CCTGGTATACAGAAAGCAGGATTGGGTTTAATGGAAGGTGTGAGGATTATCTTCAGCTAACAGTCTGAAGGTTGTGGGTTCAAATCCCAGGTCCACAAGAAGGTCCTTGAGCGAGGCCCCTAAACCTAGTACCTAGTCATCTAGGGGATTTGGGACAGAACTCAACACAGTAACCACTGAGCCACCACGCTCAAAAAAACGTTGTGGGTTCAAATCCCAGGTTCATTGAAATGGGTCCTTGAGCGAGGCCCCTAACTCTGGTACCTACAGTCATGTGGGTGATTTAGGACACAACCCAACACCCTAATTATTGAGCTACCACACTCAATCTAAATGTTGTGGGCACCACCAAAATAACAGATGTAGGTCCTTGAGTGTGGCCTCTAACCCTAATACTTACATTCATGTGGGATTTGGGACACAGCCCAACACGTAACCACATTTTTAAGCTTTCAACCTGAAGGTTGTGGGTTCAAATCACACGTCCACTAAAGTAGGGCCTTAACACTAGTACCTACTGTCATGTCTGTGTTGGGTGACCCATTGGGCTACCACACTCAAGTGGAAGCGTTTCAAACTTTCAACCTGAAGGTTGTGGGTTCAAATCCCCATTAAGATGTGATATCTGGATAAAAACATCCATCCATTATCTTCCACTTTATCCTCTATTAGGGTCGCGGTGGGGTTCCCCATGCCCATCCAGCGAAGAACGTTTTGGGCGCTGGACGGGGGGCAATCTATCACTGGGCACACACTCATACTCTATATGGGGCAATTTGGAAATTTCAATTGACCTTCAGCCTCCGTGTCCGGAGGAGACTCACACGGACACGGGGCGAACATGGAGACTCCACCCAGATTGAGATCTGAATGGGGACTCCCTAGCGCTGAGAGAATAGGCTAGGCGCTGGACAGGGGGGCAATCTATAACTGGGCACAATTGACCTTGATCCATGTTTTTGGACTGTGGAAGGAAAGCGAAGAACCCGGAGGAAACCCACAAAGACACAGGGAGAACATGGAGACTCCACCCAGATTGAGATTCGAACCTGGACTCCCTAGCGCTGAGAGGAGAACATGCCACCTAGTTGTATATCTGGTCTATCCATCCATTATCTTCGGCTTTATCCTATATTAGGGTTGCGGGGGGTTCCCCATGCCCATCCACATCCAGGGGAGAACGTCTTGGGCGCTGGGCAGATACACCCAGGACAGGGGGGCAATCTATCACTAGGCACACACTCCATATGGGGCAATTTGGAGAACATGCCAGGCACTAAGCCACCCTCCCTCTATAATTCATGATGCATAAAATGTAAACAAATGAGGGTGTGGCAGCTCAGTGGTCAGGGCGTTGGTTATCAATCTGAAGGTTGGGGGTTCAAATCCCAGGTCCACTGAAGTGACCAGTGTGGGTCCTTGAGCGAGACCCTTAACCCTCATTGGTCCAGGGATGTTGTGATGAACCCTGTGCTCAACTTGTAAGTCGCTTTGGATAAAAGCGTCCAATAAATGACCAAATGTAAAATGTAAACAAACATGGAACGTGACGTGGAGGGGAGGGGCATGGCACTGTGGGTGAGCTGCGGAGGGAGGAGGGTGGATGGCAGATGGAGCTGTGATTGTGCCACCGTTGTGAGGTGGAACTTGCCTGGATCCCACACACCGCCTCCGGCACCGGGATGCAGGTCCGGTGCAGGACCAGGTCCTGCGTGTTGACGTGCAGGTCGCAGATCAGCTCCAGCGCCGTCACGCTGCTGATGGTGGACGCCGCCACGCGGTGGTCCTCGGACCACGTGAGCGCCTCCAGGCCGCTGACCGGGCTCAGCAGCTTGATGACCGGCTCCCGCTGCACGACGCGGCCCTGCTCGCTCCAGAACGCCGCGTCGGCGCCCAGCTCCTCTGCGTCCTCCTCCAGCGGAGCGCCATACGCCGCCATCTTCAGCCAGGAAAAAAACAAGCGACGTCATCGGAAAAGGCAGAGCCTCGCCTCGCGGCGGGTTGCCATGTCCCCGAAATCACCCGGCCGGGGTTCGGTCAGGGGGGATTTTTGCGTTACTGAAAGCGTTTTAACGTTTTACATACGAATAAATATTATATACAAACCTCTTAATATATAAATATGTGTGTGTGTGTGTGTGTATATATATATATATATATATATATATATATATATATATATATATACACACACATAGGCGGCATGGTGGCTTAGTGGTTTAGCATATTCTCCTCTCAGCGCTAGGGATTCCCGGTTCGAATCCCCATCTGGGTGGAGTTTCCATGTTCTCTCCGTGTCCGCGTGTGTTTCCTCCGGGTTCTCCGGTTTCCTCCCACAGTCCAAAAACATGGATCAAGTTAATTGAGTTCTCCAAAATTGCCCCCTGTAGCGTGTGTCTGTGTGAGTGAGTGTGTGTCCAGTGATGGATTGGCGCCCTGTCCTGGGTCCATCTGCCCAGCACCCGAGACGCTCTCCCCTGGATGGGCATGGGGAACCCCACCGCGACCCTAATAGAGGATAAAGCGGGTGATAATGAATGAATATTTATATATATATATATATATATATATAGGGGCAGCACGGCAGCACCCTGTCCTATGTGTATCTGCCCAGCGTTCTCCCCTGGATGGGCATGGAGATATATATTTTATATATATATATATAAAACAACTCGTTTATATGAAGCTTATTAATCTGATTGACCTCAGTATCTGTTGTTCTGCGCGTGTCGAGGCAACTTATATATATATATATATATACACACATACCTATAGGAAAACAAGTGAGCGATTCAGTAAACGATTCATTCAAACAAGTCGTTCGTATGACTGTTATTCATCTATGAATAAGACCATATTTATTCATGTTTAAGCGTTTTAAACAGCACATTTTCAAACATTGTGGACCAGTGGAAATTGGCAAGGGTCATTAAAGTGTATCTGGACAGGCCTAATCATGAGACGGTCACATTACCAGAAGCTGAGTGAAGACCTTAGTTTAATCTTTGCTTTACAGTTTCCTTTTCGAGGAAGACTCCATGACAAAGCTAGTGGTGTGTAAATTTCTGCTTACTATAACTTCATCTCATGACTTAATTAATCTGCTTATTATAACTTCATCTCATGACATAATTTTAGATTTTGGTGGGAGTGTAACTGCCTATTGGAGCAGATCATGTTTTGGTTGTTTTAAAGTTCATTTAAATAGAATTTTATATTTTCTGCTCCTTTAAGAACATTGACGACGTTCATTTCCAAGGTTACTTTGTTCCAAAGGTTCCAAAGTTAGCATTAAGGGTTAAAGTGTTTTTGCGTTACTGAAAGCGTTTTAACGTTTTACATACGAATAAATATTACATACGATTACATACAAACCTCTTAATCTTTGCTTCTGACCGTGTGTCAAGCAACTATATATATATAATGTCTTTGTGTATATATTTATAATATACCTATAGAAAAAGAAGCGAACGATCCATTTAAATCACTCGTTTATATGATTCTTATTTATCTGATTCAGTCAGCAACTCATATATATATATATATATACATACATACTTACATTCATTTATTCATTATCTCCCGCTTTATCCTCTATTAGGGTCGCGGTGGGGTTCCCCATGCCCATCCAGGAGAGAACGTCTCGGGCGCTGGGCAGAGAGACCCAGGACAGGGCGCCAATCCATCGCTGGGCACACACTCACTCACACACACACACTCTATAGGGGGCAATTTGGAGAATTCAATTGACTTGATCCATGTTTTTGGACTGTGGGAGGAAACCGGAGAACCCGGAGGAAACCCACACAGACACGGGGAGAACATGGAAACTCCACCCAGATGGGGATTCGAACCGGGAATCCCTAGTGCTGAGAGGAGAACATGCTAAACCACTAAGCCACCGTGCCGCCCCTACATACATACATATATATATAAATGAATATATATTATATAGGTGTGTGTATGTGTTTATATATATATATAGCATGGTGGCTTAGTGGTTTAGCATGTTCTCCTCAGCGTTAGGGATTCCTGGTTCGAATCCCCATCTGGGTGGAATTTCCATGTCCTCCCCGTGTCCACGTGGGGTTCTCCGTTTTCCTCCCACAGTCCAAAAACATGGATCAAGTCAACTGAGTTCTCCAAATTGCCCCATATAGAGTGTGTGTTTGTGAGTAGGGATTCCCCGTGTGACTCTCCCCGTGTCCACATGGGTTTTCTCCGGGTTCTCCATTTTCCTCCCACAGTCCAAAAACATGCACTCAGGGTCAAATGGCTGCTCTAAATCGCCCCCTATAGTGTGAGTGGGGCGGCACGCTGGCTTAGTGGTTGGCATGTTCTCCTCTCAGCGCTAGGGACTCCCTGTGTGATTCTCCCCGTGTCCGCATGGGTTTCCTCCGGGTTCTCCGTTTTCCTCCCACAGTCCAAAAACATGGATCAAGGTCAATTGAATGCTCCAAATTGCCCCATATAAAGTGTGTCTATGTGAGTGAGTGTGTGGCCAGTTATAGATTGCCCCCCTTTCCTGGGTGTATCTGCCCAGCGCCCGAAACGTGTTTTTCTCAGGCCTCCCGCAGAGTCTGAAAACATGGATTCAAGGTGAAGTGGTGGCTTGGAATAGCCCCATCTCAATTGCCCCATATAGTATGTTTGTGTGTGTGAGTGAGTGTGTACCCAGTGATAGATGGACGTCCTGTCCTGGGTGTATCTGCCCAGCGCACGAAACGTTCTCCCCTGGATGGGCATGGGGAACCCCCCCCCCCCCCCCCGCGACCCTAATAGCGGAAGATAATGGAGAGTCCTAATGGTCATCCAGTTTGTTACAGTAAAACTACAAAGTCCATCTTTACGGTAGGTGGACGAAGTCAGGTGGCATCGTTGACGGGTCCCGAGGTTGTAATTACTCAAGTGCCAATCATAGCAATGATGCATTATTGGGGTCACCCCGCACGTCCGAGCATCGGTCATTAGAGGGAACGTGTTCTGTTGGAAGCATATGACGCCTATCAGGAGGTCAGGCAGAGCGACCTGAGGGTGGCGCACGTGTGATGAATTAATAAAGCCTTACAATTAATGAACGGCCTGCGGAAGGACACGGCGTCCAGGTGGTCATGGTGTCGCCCGTTTCCCAACCCATGCTCTGACGTCCCGACATTATCAAAGACTGTACGTATAAGGCTATGGGTTTTTTGGGGGATATTTAGTGGCTGAGTGATTGGCATGTTCTCCTCAGTGCTGAGTTTCCATGTCCTCCCTGTGTCCGCATGAATAGGTACACTGAATTCTCCAAATTGCCCCATATAGACTGTGTCAGTGTGTATCCAGTGATAGATTGCCCCCCCTGTCCTGTTTGTATCCCCCCCCCCCCCCGTGACCCTAGTAGAGGATAAAGTGAAAGAAAATGGATGGATGGATACACAGGGGCGGCATGGTGGCTTAGTGGTTGGCATGTTCTCCTCTCAGCGCTAGGGATTCCCGGTTCGAATCCCGATCTGGGTGGAGTTTCCATGTTCTCCCCGTGTTTGTGAGGGTTTCGGAAACATGGATTCAAGGTGAATTGGCTGCTCTAAATTGCCCCTATCTTAATTGCCCCTTGGTGGCTTTGTGGTCAGATCTAAATTTGAATCTGCGAGGCTTTCCTCCGGTTTCCTCCCACAGTCCAAAAACATGGATTCAAGGTCACTTGAATGCTCTAAATTGCCCCATATAGTGTGTGTCTGTGTGTGAGTGAGTGTGTGCCCAGTGATAGATTGCCCCCCTGTCCTGGGTGTATCTGCCCAGCGCCAAAAACGTTCTCCCCTGGATGGGCATGGGGAACCAGGTTCGAATCCCAGTCTGGGTGGAGTTTCAATGTTCTTTCCGTTTCTGCCTGGGTTTGCTGTCACAGTTCGAAAACATGGATTCAAGGTGAATTGGCTGCTCTAAATTGCCCCTTGGTGGCTTTGTGGTCAGATCTAAACTTAAATCCCGATCAGGGTGGAGTTTCCACATTCTCCCCTTGTCTGTGTGGGTTTTCCGGTTTCCTCCCACAGTCCCAAAACATGGATTCAAGGTGAATTGGCTGCTCTAAATTGACCCTTGGTGGCTTTGTGGTCAGATCTAAACTTGAATCCCCATCTGGGTGGAATTTCCATGTTTTCCCCTTGTCTGTGTGGGTTTTCCGGTTTCCTCCCACAGTCACAAAACATGGATTTGAGGTGAATTGGCTGCTCTAAATTGCCCCTTGGTGGATTTGTGGTCAGATCTAAATTTGAATCCCTATCTGGGTGGAGTTTCCGTGTTCTCCCTGTGTCTGCGTGGGTTTGCTGCCACAGTTCGAAAGCATGGATTCAAGGTGAATTGGCTGCTCTAAATTGCCCCTCTCTAAATTGCCCCATCTAAATTGCCCCTCGGTGGCTTTGTGGTCAGATCTAAATTTGAATCCCATGTTCTCCCCATGGTTTCTCCGGTTTCCTCCCACAGTCCCAGAACATGGATTCAAGGTGAATTGAATGCTCTAAATTGCCCCATATAGTGTGTGTTTGTGTGTGAACGTGCCCAGCGATAGATTGGCGCCCTGTCCTGGGTGTATGGCCTGTCGTGACTGTAGAGAAATGACTCGAGCGTGACCCCCCGACCCGCTCGCCGATCCCATGCCCTCCTTAACCCCGGCGGTGCGAGCGACCGCACCCGTCCCATTTCCGGAACGCGGCGAGCCCGCCTGTCAGCCGTATTCAGCGAGCTGGAGGTTTTGCGTTGCGTTGCGCTGAAAACAAATCGTTACAAATGTGCCAGACAAATGTGTAACCGTGGCACAACTATTTGAACGGCCCTCCTTCCTGTCGTTTGTTTCAATAATCAGATGAATAAGTGAAGGGCGGCCCGCCGTGGTGTATTAGGATCTTAATCAAGCGTGTACGGTATAAATTTTTGAGCAACCGGCTGCGCCACCACCGCCGCCGCCGCCGTCTCGCGACTCCGGATGATCTCCGCTTGACGTGCGCGCGCGGGATTGTGGGATTAAACATTCATCAGGCCCCGTCTCTTAGATTGGCTCGCGGCGTCTGAGCGGGCCGACTCCTACAGGAGCGCGTGGCTTATCGGATTACGCCTTACAAACTGGAGCTGGGGCAACCTTTTTCTCTTCATGTCCTATTTGTACCTGAGGAAGTGACGCCGCTGGTTTGGGTTCGAACGGCTCATGCACATTCCTGCTCTGGATGGCGGTGTATTGAGTTCATTTGACTCTTTGATTCTTTAATTGATTCTTTGATTGATCTTTACATGGTCGGGCGCCATGATGGCAGTGGATCCATGGGTTTCCTCCTGGTTCTCCGGTTTCCTCCCACATTCCAAAATTGAGTTCTCCAAATTGCCCCATATAGAGTGTGTCTGTGTTAGTGAGTGTGTGCCCAGCGATAGATTGGTTCATTCGACTCTTTGATTCTTTGATTAATTCTTTAATTGATTCTTTACATGGTCAGGCCCCATGGTGGCTGAGAGGTCAGTAGATCCATGGGTTTCCTCCTGGTTCTCCGTTTTCCTCCCACAGTCTAAAAACATGCCCTCAGGGTCAAATGGCTGCTCTGAATTGCCCCCTATAGTGTGAGTGGGGTGGCACGCTGGCTTAGTGGTTGGCATGTTCTCCTCTTAGCGCTAGGGATTCCCTGTGTCCACATGGGTTTCCTCCGGGTTCTCCGTTTTCCTCCCACAGTCCAAAAACATGCACTCAAGGTCAAATGGCTGCTCCAAATTGCCCCATATAGTGTGAGTGGTGCGGCACGCTGGCTTAGTGGTTGGCATGTTCTCCTCTCGGCACTAGGGATTTCCCGTGTGATTCTCCCCGTGTCGGCGTGGGTTTCCTCCGGGTTCTTCGTTTATCTCCCACAGTCCAAAAAACATGGATCAAGGTCAATGAAATTCTCCTAATTGCCCCGTATAGAGTGTGAGTTTGTGTGAGTGAGTGTGTGCCCAGTGATAGACTCCCCCCCTGTCCTGGGTATATCCACCCAGTGCCCGAAACATGTTTTTCTCATGTCTGAAAAAAACATGGATTCAAGGTAAAGTGGCGGCTTGAAATTGCCCCATCTTAGTTGCCCCATATGGTATTAATATTTGTGTGAGTGAGTGTGTACCGAGTGATAGATTGGCGCCCTGTCCTGGGTGTGTCTGCCCAGCGCCCGAAACGTTCTCCCCTGGATGGGCATGGAACCCCAGTACCGGAACCCTAGTGGTGGATTGCGGTTTACATGATGCCCTGACTAAACGTTCTAGACTAGAGAGGAACCTCACGAGGAGAACCGAACTGTAACTGGCTGCGGTTGGGGTTCGGGTTCGGGCGCGTTCCTGCAGTAGGGCTTTGTCTCGTTCCGTTCCCCGCGTTCCTCTCAGCGGAGCTCTTTGAACGTCCCGGCCGGGTCCTGGCGGGATCCGGTGACGGATGGTTCCTCACATGTTCTTTAATCATTCAGCCGGCTGAATACCGCCGAGAGGTGCCGCGGCGCCGTACCCCAAACACCCAATCACTGATATAATTATAATGACGATAATGAAATGTATTTAGAGCATGTAGCTCCCGCTTCCACGCAACCCCCCCCCCCCCCCCCCCCCCCCCCCCCCCGTTCTCACACAGCAGCAGATGATGGGTGCTTGCGTTTTCGACGAGGATGAGGGAGCTGCTTCTCCGTGGCCGGAGCTCAGCCGTCAGAACTGATGGTTCTGCACGCTCCGTGGCGTTCCGCCGGCAAAGCCTCACCTGACAGGTGTTGCCCGCGCTCAGATCCTCGGTGTCCTCCTGAGCCGCGCCGTCCTCGGGGGCGCTCTGGGCCATTCCAGCCCAAGGAGTCCTCGGGGTCGGTCTGTACCGTTAAATCGCTCCTCCAAGTTTTGTCAAGTGCTTCGTGCCGCATGCGCCGTGGAACTTTTTAATAACGCGCTACAGACACTTCGGCTGTGACATCATTAAACGCTCGCCGAGCGCGTCGTGGTGCCGCTGCGTGGTCGATGAGACGCAATTAAAGCGGTTCAGAAGGCAACAGTGCTCGAAAATACAGTATTAATATATATAATATCTATTATATATAGGCCGGCACGGTGGCTAAGTGGTTGGTATGTTCTTCTCTCAGCGCTGGGGGTTCCTGGTTCGAATCCCCATCTGGGTGGAGTTTCTATTTTCTCCCTGTGAGGTTCCTCCGGGTTCTCCGGTTTCCTCCCACAGTCCAAAAACATGGATCAAGGTCAATTGAATGCTCCAAATTGCCCCATATAGAGTGTGTCTGTGTGAGTGAGAGTGTGTTCAGTGATAGATTGCCCCCCTGGGTGTATCTGCCCAGCGCCCGAAACGTTCTCCCCTGGATGGGCATGGGGAACCCCCCCCCCAAGACCCTAATAGAGGATAAAGCAGAAGATAGTGGATGGATGGATGGCATGGTAGTTTAGTGCTTGGCATGTTCTCCTCTCAGCGCTGGGGGTTTCCGGTTCGAATTCCCATCTGGGTGGAGTTTCCATGTTCTCCCCATGTCCGCGTGGGGTTCCTCCGGGTTCTCCGGTTTCCTCCCACAGTCCAAAAACATGGATCAAGGTCAATTGAACTCTCCAAATTGTCCCATATAGAGTGTGTCTGTGTGAGTGAGTGTGTGTTCAGTGATAGATTGCCCCCTGTCCTGGGTGTATCTGCCCAGCGCACGAAACGTTCTCCCCTGGATGATCGTGGGGAACCCCCCCCCCCCACCTCCCCGCAAATCTAGTGGAGGATAAAGTGGAAGATAGTGGATGGATGGATGGATGGGGCGGCACGGTGGCTTAGTGGTTTAGCATGTTCTCCTCTCAGCACTAGGGATTCCCAGTTGGAATCCCAATCTGGATGGAGTTTCCTTGTTCTTCCCTTGTCGGTGTGGGTTTCCTCCGGGTTTTCCGGTTTCCTCCCACAGTCCAAAAACATGGATCAAGGTCAATTGAACTCTCCAAATTGCCCCATATAGAGTGTGTGTGAGTGTGTGTCCAGTGATAGATTGCCCCCCTGTCCTGGGTGTATCCGCCCCTGGATGGGCATGGGGAACCCCCCCTCCCCCACGACCCTAGTAGAGGATAAAGCGGAAGATAATGGATGGATGGAAATTATTATTATATTATAATATTCATTCATTATCTCCCGCTTCATCCTCTATTAGGGTCACGGTGGAGTTCCCCATGACCATCCAGGGGAGAACGTCTCGGGCGCTGGGCAGATAGACCCAGGACAGGGCGCCAATCCATCGCTGGGCCACACTCACTCACACAGACACACTCTATATGGGGCAATTTGGAGAAATCAATTGACTTGATGCATGTGTTTGGACTGTGGGAGGAAACCGGAGAACCCGGAGGAAACCCACGCGGACACGGGGAGAAGATGGAAACTCCACCCAGATGGGGATTCCAACCAGGAACCCCTAGTGCTGAGAGGTGAACGTGCTAAACCACTAAGCCACCGTGCCGCTATATTATAATATATAACATTTAAATATTACATTAGAAAAGAAGCAATAATCATAAAATAAAGTTTTTAAGAAATTTTATTTAAATACAGAAGCACTTTATAATAAAAATGTAGATATAAAACATAGTAGCATAAGAAATAAGAATATAGATATATATTATAATATAAAACTCCCAGAGCACTTTATATTTAGGGTTGCTGCGCCTCTTGTTTGCCGTAAAATCACGTTTTATTGCAAGAAAGCGTGCCGTAACGTTCTATAACGTTCTATAATATGCTAAAAAAGCCACGGAGACAAACGGGTAGCCTTAACATAGCATATGCACGGTCAGAATGGATTAATAATTCATGGAGGGCGATGATTAATTAAAAAAAGGCCCCGGGTCCTGAAGCAGGTACAGCCGGCAAAACATACTGCCGTTCCCATGCGGGCCGCCGAACATCTGAACGTCTCCCCTGCCTTTTCCCTCGCTCTCTCTCCTTCGGGCCAGGTGCACGGCTCCATCGCTCCACCGAGGTTCTCCGTGTGTGACAGTTAGATCCGTCTTTTTCTTGCCTCGGAGTCTCCGTCCAACTTCTGGCAACAAATTCCCTCTCAGTGGTTTGACATCCGCGTTCCGTAGGAACACGTCATCTTTATACCGACATGATGGGAACACTTTACTTTCGACCGGCGGAGCTCAGACAGCGCCGACGTCCTAGATCACCGACCGCATGCCAAGAAAAGGATTACGCACAATGTTATTATTTGGCAACCTTGCCTTCGAGACTATTAGGAAGACTGCTAAACATGTATAACCCATAAAGTCACCGTTCTTTGGTCCCACAATGGTTTCCTGACCGTAGTCGGTCTCCTCAAGGCCTCTGACTGTAAAGACAAAGGTCTAAGTAGGTTCTAGGTTTGGTACCGACAGCTGGCGTTGGGTTGGGCATGCCCTGTGGCAGTTCTGAGAGAGGCCTGTGACGCCATGACTCTCGACGCCACATCTCCCATGCTAATGGAACCGGCCTGGGCTGCCCATATGGCACTTGTGGGAGTAGAGGTCCTCTGAGGGCTGGCAGACAGACCGTAGAACCGATGCCGGATGACATAGGACAGATCCTCACCTGGCTCGGCCCGGCACTGGACCGTCTAACAGGTCTGTTTAGCGATTGGACAAGTTTGGGTGAGCACTTTGTGAACCCCGCCACAGGACGGGCCAGAGTGTGCACAGCTGGGAGGGAGGGCGTGACTTCTGAACGTGTCCTTGACAACTTCGGCTTCGCCTGGAACTCCTCATCCGTCCTGGACTTTGATCTGCCGTCTAAACGAGATGGGTCCAGAGTTTGATTTATCGTGGTGTAGAGCACCTTGGCAAACCCCAAACCCTTGAAGAAGAGGGATGGAATCAACAAGTAACTTCGAGGAACCGATCAGTTCTCGGCCTAAATGGAGTTGGGGATGATGTAGCGTCCTCTGTGGGTTCGGTGAGTGAGGCGGATGTCCTTCAAGGGGAGGTCAGGCCTGAGTTCTGCTGCCAGAATCCATCAGTTGGGGGAGTGGGAACTGGGTTATGAGCATCACCAGGCCTTGGCTGACCACATCCCTTCCTCTTTGCTCTTTAACCTGTGGGATTTGGAAAGGCAAACCAGTGCATGGGCTGGAGCCAGAGCTTGTTCACCTAAGACCTTCCTTCGCGAGTACTTAGCTACTTTTATTCCACTGCCACACACAGATCCCAAATAGAATACCACACCGAGCTGGCAGCCACAATTTGTAGCAGAACCCTAAAAAAAACAGTCCCCGGCACCTAATTACGACACGGTCAGCAGAAAATTTGACATAATGGTGCCCAGATTCTTTCCTATGTGAATAGCAACTAAGGCCAGGCTGTTAAACAGGTCACTTTCGCTCGCTTCCTGCCAGCCTCTTGCTTGGAAGTGGAACAGAAGCTACCGGCAGCCGGCCCCCTTTCGGCTCGCCTCTCCGTTTTATTGGTGACAGCTGCCGCGAAAACAAACTCGCAGAGTGAGAGGAACGATGTGTCAGTGGAAGGTCCTTTAGCCTGCGCCACTAATCTGTCACATGCGGTTTGTTGTTTACCGCTTCTCAGCCCGGCCGACCGGCCCCTCCGCGAGGCACGTGCCGTAACGACGACAGCTGCTGACCCGCAGAAGTGTGAACCTTACCGATTTCCCCCCGCCGCCAACCTGTAAATTACAGCTATCGGGAGTAATTAGACCCGATAAAACCTTTCCAGGCATCATCCGCCGCACGCCCTCCCTCCCTCCCGCCACCTTCCAGCCTTATCCCTTATCCCGCCGTTGACACGGGCGAGGGAGCTTTGAAAGGCGCAGGGTTGCTGGCATTGACCGATCCCACGGTTAACCTGTCGGTGACACTTCCCTCTCTTATTACTCAGCTCCTTCCTGCCTCCTCTGGCTGTGAGGAGCAGACTAGCCCGTGGAACACAGATGTGCCTGAGAATTCGGAGGGCCCGGCTTTTTTCCGGCCTGCCATTGTTTTTCTTTCCGAGGCCTCCGTGACACAAGTGTTTCATTACTTGGCCGTTCAAGCTGTGCATCTTTTGAAGGGTCTATTTTTGGCGCCGGGGCAATCAGAACGTGGCGGTAGCTGAATGTCACCTCATCTGAGGTTCCCTCCGAATGAGCGACGGAACCCTCGGGAAAATTTGCACATTACTTGGGCAGGGGATTTAGCGTTTACAGGTACAGGTTCCCACGAGATTCCGGCGCCTTCTTTCCCTCGGACCGTCGTGAAGTCAGCTTCTCCCTCATTTCAAATCACCGTCCTTCAGACCAACCGGGTAAATTACCTGTCGGTGTGGTTCCTACAAGCATCACAGGGGTCGTTATCTGCAAGTTGGAGGAACATCGACTGTTAAACAGCCTCCCAAGGAAGTTTTTTGCTAAATTTGCACACCGGCAGTGGGAAAGGGAGTCAGGAGAGTACAGCGAAGGCCTGTGAGCGCTCAAAATAAACTCCTGAAAGCACTACGTACAGTTGTCCGTGGCAGGGGTATGGACGGACGGACACCGCTCTGGGTTCCGCTAATGATCTGTGTGTAGATATTTGAGAACAGGCAATAGGGGGAGTTTGAGAGCGTTCTAGCGATGACGGGAACTTGGTGACAAGGGTTCCCAGCGTCTCCGTCTTGGCCAATGCTGCTGTGGCCATGTGCATGAAGCCGTAATTGGTACCTCGTGCCATAATTGGTTTGGGTCCCACCTTGTTCCAGCACTCTGACCCCCCCTTTAATTCCCTTTAATGCCCTTTAATTTTATTATTTCTTTGTGTTTTTAATTTAAAATTTTTTTTTTAACTTCACCAAGGATTACAATTAGGCCATTATTGCCTGGAGTGGGCAATAGGCATGAGCCTTAGCTCTGCCCTCGCCATGCCACTGGCACTGCCCCCAGCCCCTGCTGCTCCACCCTGCTCTCTGTTGCCAGGCTCCCTCCAAAAACAGGGTTCATGGCCCTTTAAGGAACTCACCTGATGCTAAAGGTCACACAGCCGGCCCTTGTCGTTCTTGCTCTTTGTCCTCTCTCGCATCTCCCTTCTCCGCCGCTCGCCACTCACTTCCTGCCCGCCGGAGCCAATCGGCTTCTCCGCTCGCCTCCTCTGCCGCTAGTGCGGCGTGGCAATCTGTCACCCAGGCACTCGAGGACGCCACCCTGCTGGCCACCTTCCGTACACCGGCGTAATGGCTTCTGGCAGCACAAGATGACAAGCAATGGGACAGAAAAATGGAACGAGGACGAGCGAGAGGGAGGGGAAGGTTGGCTAGGGGGGTCGGCAAGTTTAGGAGGCGCTATCGCTTCGCCGTCTCCCTCCTCCGACTCCCCGTCCTCCCCTCCGCGCCACCCCGTTTCGGCGTGGTCGCTTTGCGAGATACTTCAGTGAATAAATGAGTCGTTTTAATCCGACTGACAAGCTGGCATTGCCCAGCCCTGCCCTCCATCTGTAGTGGAGGCCAGCTCAGCGGCAGGCCCTGGGCAGCGCCGCGTGCCAATCCAACACACTCACAGCTTATCCTGGCTGCAGTTTCAGGGACAGAAGGGTTAGACCGCCGTGCGGCTGCTGCCCTCCACGCCAAAGAGCTATTTATATAAGAAAGGGATTAACTGCCGCAATCTTTGATGAGCTGGAACAAAGGCGAGGCAGAAAGGGACCCATGAATAATTCAGGAAGGCCGGCTAGATACGGTATTTCCGAGTTTACTTCCCCCCCATAATATGAGACCTAAACGCCACACCATCATTTAGGCGGCGATGCATCTTTTCAGGCCAGCGTAAATACATCGCGAGCGTTCACGTCCGTCGTTGGGCTAATTGTGCCGTTCTGGGGAAAGCCTCGTCCCCCGAGAGCGCCTCGTCGTAGGGACTCGTCTCGCCTGTGTATTTATTAGCATAAGTGCGCTCGGTGTACTTGCTTGCTCACATTGATTAAGGCCTCAGGCATCACATGTGCACCTCCTGATGGGAAAACCGCTGTTTGTCTTTGCGCTAACACTCCGCCGCCACCTTAATTATTCCCTTAGTTGCGGATGCGCCATCCGGCGACACGAACCGCAGCCCAACCGCACATTTCTCATCCAATATAACAGCAGTCACTCAGTGTTAACCGCAACCTCGGCTTCTCCACCGCCGGCAGGACACTACCGTGACTCTAGTGTTATGTGTGGATTAAATCTACCCCCTAAATCTACCCCCCAACGGGCGTGGCCGTCTCAGAATGAGGTGTGTTTGGCATGTTACTATCTTGGCAACGGAACGCACAACGTTGGACAACGTCAACAGACCATTATTGTTACCTTACACCCTGCGCCCTCCACCCTCCTAGTAGAGGATGGTGGTGGTTGGTGGGGGGGTTTCCAATGCCCATCCTGGAGAGAAAATTTCGGGCGCTGGGCGGATACACCCAGGAAAGGGCGCCAATCTATCACTGGGCACTCACACATTCACAATCGGAGAACCGGAGGAAACCGGAGAACCCGGAGGAAACCCACGCGGACACGGGGAGAACATGGAAACTCCACCCAGATGGGGATTCAAACCGGGAATCCCTAGCGCTGAGAGGAGAACATGCCAAACCACATTCATCCATCCATTATCTTCCCCATGCCCATCCAGGGGAGAACGTTTCGGGCTCTGGGCAGATACACCCAGGACAGGGGGGCAATCTATCACTGCACACACACACTCACTCACACAGACACACTCTATATGGGGCAGTTTGGAAAATTCAATTCACCTTGATCCGTGTTTTTGGACTGTGGGAGGAAAGCGGAGAACCCTGAGGAAACCCATGCGGACACGGGGAGAACATGGAAACTCACCCAGATTGGAGAACATGCCAACCACTAAGCCACCGTGCCCATGTGAGTACTAGTCGACTGTTACTAAACCTCCTGCGTGATGGACAGCCTCGACCCCGGCGTTTGCGAAGCACTTGAAATGATGTACGAAGTGCACTAGTGCCGGGCTGCTGCTCGCCGTCGCCTCCCTGCAGGACGGGAGCAGAAGACGGCGAGAGGGGATGCTGAAAGTTGCGGCGCTTAAGCTTTGACACAAAGAGATTAGTGTGTTAATGTACTTCTATTGTACTTTCAGCAGAATAATCGTCGTTTTTTGTGTTCCGCTAACAGCGACTTAACGTCCCACTCCCAATTGGTGCTCGACGCCGCCCGCCTCGCCGGCCCGGATTAATGCGGTCTCTTTGAAATGCACTTCCAAAGGCGTCCCCCTTCACGCGGGATCCAGCGAAGTCCCAGAGAATGCCACGGAGCTCTGATTATTTAGGTTGGCTCTAAGCCTCGACAGCTGCGGAGACGGTGGAAGCCAAATACAGAATTAATCATTGAGATTCTGTGGTTTTTTTCGTCTTCTATTAAGTAGGTTAAGATGTAAAAATGATGCGGGATGTTTTATTGAGGCTCGGGATGGAGATCGGGGATCGTGGGCTCAGGCCGAGCTTCTGTATCTGCAGCTAACCGGTTTAGGTTGGGGCGGCCATGTTTGGGGTCAGTGCGTATTGAACAAAGGGTTAAAGTGATTGAGTTTGCAACACACACACGGAGTAGTTGGGGTTAGGTGCCTTGCTCAAGGCCACTTCAGCCATAGTACTCGGTGGGACCAAGAATCAAACCAGGGACCTTCTGGTCGCAAGGCTGGTTCCTTAACCACAACCTACATCTGCCCCATAGGCACCCGTCCTCTGCATGGCACCCAGGGAGCAGTTGGGGTTAGGTGCCTTGCCTTCTAGCCCAAGGGTCCTTGTTCTTGGTGCTTGGTGGGACCGGGAATCAAACCGGCGACCTTCAGGTCGCAAGGCTGGTTACCTAACCCCAGCCTACATATGCCCCATAGGCATAGGGTACATGGCGCCCAGGGACTAGTTGGAGTTAGGTGCCTTTTCCAAGAGCACTTCAGCCATAGTACTTGGTGAGACTGGGAGTCGAACCAGGGACCTTCTGGTCACAAGACTGGTTCCTTAACCCCAGCCTACATCTGCCCCATAGGCACCCACTCTGTACATGGCGCCCAGGGAGAAGTTGAGGTTAGGTGCCTTGCCTTCTTGCTCAAGAGCACTTCAGCCCTGTACATGGCACCCAAGGAGCAGTTGGGGTCAGGTGCCTTTTCCAAGAGCGCTTCAGCCATAGTATTTGGTGGGACCGAGAATCAAACCAGGGACATTCAGGTCGCAAGGCTGGTACTTTAACCACAGCCTACATCTGCCCTATAGGTACCTGCCCTATATACAACACCCAGGTAGCAGTTGGGGTTAGGTGCCTTGCTCAAAGCCACTTCAGCCATAGTAATAGTGGGACCCTAAATCAAACCGGGGACCTTAAGGTCGCAAGGCTGGTTCCTTAACCACAGCCTCCATGTCGCCCAGGGAGCAGTTGGGGTCCATTATACTTGTTGGGACTGGGAATCAAACCGGGGACATTCATGTCACAAGGCTGGTTCCTTAACCACAGCCTATATTTGCCCCATAGGCACCTGCCCTATATACAACACCCAGGGAGCAGTTGGGGTTAGGTGCCTTGCCTTCTAGTCCAAGGGCACTTGGGCCATCATACTTGGTGGGACTGGGAATCAAACCGGGGACATTCATGTCACAAGACTGGTCCCTTAACCAAAACCTACATTTACCCCATAGGCACCCAAGGAGCAGGTGCCTTTCCCAAGAACACTTCAGCCGAAGTACTTGGTAGGAATCAAACCAAAAACCTTCAGGTTGCAAGTGTCAACTGCCCCCTAATCAAGTACTGCATTGTGAGTCCACCATCATTATTATTCATCTCATGAATAAGACGTCCCCTTAATTCTGTCCTAGCATCGCGGGGTGGTTCCCCACCCCACGCCCTTCCAGGGAGAACGTTCCGGGTGCTGGGCGGACATGGCACCAATCCATCGCTGGGCAACCCACTGTGTTCCCTGATTATTCACTTCATGCCTATTTACTTCTGTCCTCGTTATACCTCCTCATACCTCACTGCCCCCAGTTCCACTCCGCTGCCAACGGACCTGCCTCATTTGGACGGAGCCCATAACTCCACGTGGCCAGAGGTGGCGTGAACTCCTCGCCCCTCTCTGACATGCCTTTTGGAAGGTGATCCGGCACGTTCTCCGCTCCGAGCGCGGCCGGCCTGGCACCGCCGCTCGCCGGTTGGCGCCGTACTCCGGGCTTGGCCAGCGGACCGGGAGTTAGCGCTGATAAATTGCAGGCTCGATGCATGGCGGCAGCCGGTGGGCAGAGCCAGCGAGCGGCCGTCAGCCTCCATCAGCCTCCGCCTCCGTGAAGAGGCAAATCACAGAGACAGCACTGACAACTTAATTTAACACCACACTGGAGTGAGACTGCGCTCTGGATAATTGATAACAACACCAGTGTGAGTGCACACACACACACACACACACACACACACACACACACACGTCCATACACAAATTTCCCAAATACACAGAGTGAGGCGGATTCATCTCACATCTCAAATAGTTTACTGTTAACACTAACAATTAATTACTGATTAGTTTTAGGATGGGCGGCACGGTGGCTTAGTGGTTTAGCATGTTAGGGATTCCCGGTTCGAATCCCAATATGGGTGGAGTCTCCATGTCCTCCCCGTGTCCGCGTGGGTTTTCTCCGGGTTCTCCGGTTTCCTCCCACAGTCCAAAAACATGGATTGAGTTCTCCAAATTGCCCCATATAGAGTGTGTATGTGTGTGTGAGTGAGTGTGTGTCCACTGATAGATTGCCGTCCTGCCCAGCACCCAAGACGTTCCCCCCAGGATGGGCATGGGGAACCTCCCCCCTACCCCCGCGAACCTAGTAGAGGATAGAGTGGAAGATAATGGATGGATGGATTTAGGAGGTTAACCACTTCGGTGACTGTGCAATAATAAGGTTGCGCATGTGAGATGTACATTGTACAAGTTCCACATCCATCCATTATCTTCCGCTTCATCCTTTATTAGGGTCGCGGGGGGGGGGGGGTTCCCCATGCCCCTCCAGGGGAAAACGTCTCGGGCGCTGGGCAGATACACCCAGGACAGGGGGGCAATCTATCGCTAAACACACATTTACTCACACAGTCTATATGGTGCAATTTGGAGAATTCAATTGACTTTGATGCATGTTTTTGGAATGGGGCAGTAAACCAGAGAACCCAGAGGGAACCCACACGGACACGGGGAGGACATGGAAACTCCACCCAGATTGGGATTCGAACCGGGAATCCCTAGTGCTGAGAGAAGAACCTGCCAACCACTAAGCCAGCATGCTGCCTGAGCACCGCGGCGACGTCCGACATCATGCGTGGCTTTAAACCCGGGTTTCATTCCGATTCCCCCCTTTAGGGTAACTCATTTGAATGGAAGCGGTGGAAATTGGAACGGTTGGGTGAGAATCGGCGGCGGCTCGGGAGTCGGATCGGTCGGCGCGCCGAGCGAGCGAGCGCCAAGAAATAAATAAGAATCGGATGCGGCGGCGCTCCAAAGTGTCAGGCAGCCGTAATCCCCTTTTAATTTCCTTTTGGAGCCTGCGCCAGCGCTCTGGTTAATGCCCCCTGCCCGCGATGCCTACGTGGCCGGGATGACAACGCGGGGCTGGGGGGTCTTTACTCAAATCCCGAGGAAGAGTATACAATAACCAGGCTAGGCCTTCGCAGCCTTTACATGGCCTGCTTTCTGTTTGTCCAACACTCCAAGGGGATTTTCTGGGTATCACACACACACACACACACACACACACACACACACACACACACACACAC
>JAFMOD010000038.1:567468-632468 GCA_019802435.1 Corydoras maculifer
TGATCCAGGTTTTTTGGACTGTGGGAGGAAACCGGAGAACCCGGAGGAAACCCACACGGACACGGGGAGGACATGGAAACTCCACCCAGATGGGGATTCGAACTGGGAATCCCTAGTGCTGAGAGGAGAACATGCTAAACCACTAAGCCACTGTGCCACCCCACCCATGCCCGTTCAGGGGAGAACGTTTTGGGCGCTGGGCAGATACACCCAGGACAGGGCGCCAATCCATCGCTGGGCACACACTCACTCACAGACACACACACACTCTATATGGGGCAATTTGGAAACCGGCGAACCCGGAGGAAACCCACGCGGACACGGGGAGAACATGGAACCTCCACCCAGATTGGGAGAACATGCCAACTACCAAGCCAGCGTGCCCCCTGATTTATAATGATTTTAATCAGATTTATTTCTCCGTCTCGGGTTCCGCATGCCCGCGTACTCAACATACCATACCGCCTGCCCGGTTAGAACGTCGGCATTTCGACGCGCATGTGTCCCTCGGCCACCTAAAGGGTTGCTCCTGCGCAATGGTGCTTTTTGATCCCCTCCACCAGCTGAAGTAATTAAAGGGTTATTAGTAAACAGATACACATACTCACTTACTAGTGCCAACTGTTTCACGCCATCTGCCGCCCGCGCCCGTGTGCTTCTGACGGAACAGGCCGGGGTGTTTACTGCGGCAGAACCCCGCGAGTGCCTCTCGCAAACAAGACCGCTGCCACGCCCCCCCCCCCNCATCTTATTCTCAGTAATATTGAAAGGATTAACCCCTCCGGCCTCTTGGTGGTTACTGTTTCATTTTATTCTTATTAAAATCTTAAGAAGCCTCTTTATTATTCCGGAATGATACCCGCCTCAATAATCCGGCTCCCCCTCTCGCGGTGCATGTGCGAGTGCACGCGAGCGCTCTATGTGCACCCGAGCAGGTGTGTGTTGGAGTGTGAGGCTCTTCCTACCGCACGCCACACTCATTTGCCGGGAGAACCCGTGTGGATTTATATCCCTTATGGAAATTAGCCCTGGTTTGTTGGCGCGGTGAGAACCAGCCCGTGCTTCACCGTGGTTTTAATCACGTTCTTCTGATCTGGATCTTTGGTCTAGAGCGGGGCAATTCACTATATTTTTCTATGGTCTAGAGCGGGGCCAGACATTTTTCAGACCTATACTAATACTGTCATAGTGGATGTAAAATTAAGGCAAACACAGCAACCTCATTTTTCGTATCGATCTTACGTCTCTTCTTTGACAGCGCCATGCTTCTCAAGTGAGTCTGTTTTGGAAACAATTGAAACGTGCTGTAAAGCACCACACAGTGTCGT
This sequence comes from Corydoras maculifer, assembly GCA_019802435.1. Classification (NCBI taxonomy): domain Eukaryota; kingdom Metazoa; phylum Chordata; class Actinopteri; order Siluriformes; family Callichthyidae; genus Corydoras; species Corydoras maculifer. The sequence continues at coordinate 568,797 of JAFMOD010000038.1, forward strand.
AAAATATTGCAAATAAAAATGTTATTTATTTTCACGACGGTTTATCAAATATTTATTATTATTTATGGGGAGATGGGCCGCCAGTTCTGGCCCGCGGGCCGGCAGTTGAATAGCCCTGGTCTAGAGTAAAACAATAAAATTCAACTTATTAGAACATGTTTAATTGTAGTAGCATCATAATAAAACTAGTTGGCGTCACTACAGTCCACGAATGCGGGATTGAGCCTCGGTGACTCTATTTATACATGCCCTATTAAAGGTGTTATTGTGATGTCGCAATAACTCAATGAGACAGTACCCAATCATCAGAACCCACATCCACTACTGAGTTCCAAACTGAGCGATTATCCTGAAGGTTCAAATCGCAAGTCCATTGACGTCCTCGGGCAAGGCCTTCAACCCTCATCGCTCCAGGGTTGATTTGTCATGCCTGGACACACCCCCTTTTGGCCTTATATGTCGTCCATTGTATGAGTGACCAGTGTACCACTAACATAAATATGGACTTTGTAGTCCCCCTTGTTTGTGGACTACAGTACGTACTGTGTAATTGGTTCTCCAATGCTTGGGACCCCAATAGTACCCCCATAGAGCAGGTATTGGTGGGTGCATTTGGTGGGTGCATTTGGTAGGTTATTCCTATCCCGGCAGTGTCACTGAGGTGGAGAAATGAAACTACAGCACTAAAACCCCTCACTGTATCAATGTCACTGCACACCTGACAATGATCCACCACCCAAATGGTACCAGTATGATATCTGTGATGCTCCTGACCAATAGAGAACAGAGAACCAGTAATAAAACAGATGACTGACTGCTGTCTGTAATTATAAAAGTACAAAATCCACCAATACAGTAAGTGGAGGACATAGACGATGTGGCCAGAAGGGGGCGTGTCCAAAGTTTTAAATGGTATATAAGTACATTGTCCATTTAATATTTAATATACTGCCAGTGTCTTACATTATAATAAATAAATAACGTGTATCTATGACCTTTATTTTTCTTAGTTGGTTGAGAAAACCAATAAAACTATAGAATTTGCCTAGAATGCCCAGACTTCTGCGTGTGGCTGTATTCCTTTGGCGGCTGACATTTGTAGATTGGTCTCGTATCAGTTTGATGGGTTTTGCATTGTGCGGAGGACACGTTGTGTACACGTGGAACATGCGGAACGGCGAAAAAACGACGAAATACGTAAAGTATTGTGTAAATTGTAACTATAACAATAGCCGTAATCCGAAGCGATCTGCGCCATCAACAGCGTCGCCAACTTTGGAGTCTGTTTGCCGTATATTACTTTCTAAAAATGAACCGGCTGTTTATTTCCCGGGAACTTCTAATTCGGCTGTTTTTCATATTAGATCAGAGGTTCCCGGTCCACAGGGGAGCCGCCGTTATTCTCGCCTTATTTCTTTAATAAAAAAAAATCCGCCTTATTTTTCCCGCTGTAATTACAGACGCAGAATTAAATAAAGTCCATGCAGTCGGCTGCAGCCCCGAGTCCCCTCCCCTTCCCTCCCCTTCCTTTCCAAGTGGCTGTAAAAGTCAAGCAGGCAACTGTTGGATGGCAAACAGAGACATAACCAAATCCCCCTCCCGCCACGAGCGGCGGGGTCACAGCGTCAAAATGACTCTTTTTATTACAGTTCATAAACACCGTCTCCCCCGGTGGCCCCGGGAAATTTCACATAAACTTTGATCAAACAGACGCTGGCCGCCCCGGTTTTAACCACTTCTCGCTAGGTGTGAAAATAGCCCATCTCCATCACCGGCGAGGCGCAACGGAGGGAGAACAAGAGCAAATAGCAGCACAGCCAGCGAATCGACTCATTATTGGGCTCCTCGCCGGGGAAATAGATTTCATCTAAAAACAATAAGCCCGCTCGCTCGGCCTTTAAGACGAAATAAATGCAATCTCTGAATGAGGCGCAAGCCCGGCCTCGCCGGTATACTTTGTGGCTAAAGTCCGACTTTAGAAACGGGATTAAGTGCGAGGAAAGTGATGGAAAGTGGGCGGGTCACTTAGGCCCTTTAGGGCTTCCCCAGACAGCAAAATTCTTCTGGCCCCCATTTTCATTCGGCCCACTTGCAGCACTCGGCCAGACGATTGACGTCAATGTACAGGGTGTGGTAACTCAGTGGTCAGGGTGTTGGGCTCTCAATGTGAAGGTTTGGGTTCAAATTCCAGGTCCACTGAAGTTACCAATGTGGGTGCTTAAGCAAGACCCTTAACCCTCATTGCTCCAGGGTTGCTGTATCAACCCTGTGCTCACGTCCGCCGTCTGTAGACCTGCCAAATCTCTGGAACCTATGATATGGGATACTTTATATGGGATGCCTCTTTTCAGGCAGTTCTCTTGACTGTCTTTTGCTGACCAAGTTACTACACCAAGGAGAATGCAAGGAGGACCCAGTGAACATCACGTTGGCAGCAATCCATAGGGTCCTCCCATTGTGGGGAGCTACACAAGAAGGGCCAGCATCACTAGGGGGCCAGCAGGGCCTGTTTTGGTGGCACCAACCGGGAGGAACCCAAAGGGCACCCCACTTCCACCGCACACTTGCGGGTAAAGGATTGAGGGCTGGTGGGGGCAACCAGAGCGGGATTTGTAAATGGAATTCATGCGTTGTAAAAAATATGTGCGAGGGAGGCACTTTAATGCACAACAAGGCCATGTAGTTCAGCTCAGGAGTTCCAGGGAACCTAAAAAAGGCCTTAATATGGTTTTGTATTTCGAGTCCAGGATCGATTCAAAGCTTGCGTCACGCAGTTGATGCCGACAACCTGCTCTTCACCGTCATTCAGATTCCCGACGCCTCTGGCTCCCCTCTACATTATTGAGAATAAAGCGCCCGCCATCCGTATCGCCCCCATTTGAAGTCGATCCTCTTGCAGGCCCGCAGTCAGCATCTCACTCTGCAGCCGTTTCATCTCCGCCGTTCCCTTCCCGTGGCATGCGAGGGGTTCTTGTTTCATGTCATGTCTTGTGCCGGAGTTGGTGGGACTCCAAAGGTTCTCTCACCTGTGTGAGCCGCATCCTGTGAACCCATCAACCCGCCGAGCGCCGAGCGCAGACAGGCGTGAAGCAGACTGCGCCCGAAGCAGACGTCACACCCAGTTAGCAGACGCCGAACGCGCTAAAGAGGTTAAACTGCTGCACATGGCAAAGGCAATTTCATTGATAACCGTTTGAAGCCTGTTTTTTTTTTTTTTTTTTTTTTTCTCCCCTCCCCCTTACCTCCCCCGTCTCCGGGCCATACGTGGCGTCAAGCTCCGGTGTCTTTATTCCACTTGCCACTTCAAATGCAGCAAGCCTCTTCCTCTGCCTGGAGGAGGCAGTGCTGGCGCACATCCCTCTGCCGCCTCGGCTGGAGAAAAAAAGTCGGCTCTGATCTGGCACGCGGCCGTCTGTAAATCCTCTCATCTCTCTGCTGTATGGAAATATTTATATTAGCACTTACCTCTGATGTGCACTCCGGCATCATGAGCTCAGGCTTTAGCTTTTATATATGCACTGCTGAAGCGGCACTTTGTGAGAGATCTTGTGCAACGTTGGGGTTCAGAATGAGGGGAACGCGGCATGTCGTCGTTACAACTCGGGAACGACTCACTGACTTGTCCGTGGTTCTTCTGTCACTGTTACTGTCTCGTCGTCCTGCCTTGAAACTAAGAGACGGCGGTACAAGTGTTTACAAGATGGTCATAGTCATAGTGATCTAGTCTGCCTACTGTACTTGTTCTCCACATTTCCTTCCTCCCCAAGGGCGATTCAGCCATGGCAGTTGTTGGGACCAGTAATGGAAATGGGTACCTTTTGGTCACAAGGGTGGTTTCTTAAACGAAATCCTGTGACTGGTTGGATATGGTGCCCCAGGAGCAATTAAGGTTAGGTGGCACCAACCAGCAGGAACCCAACAGGCACCCCACTTCCACCAGCCACTTGCAGGTAAAGGAGCAATTGGGGTTAGGTGCCTTGCCCAAGGGCGCTTCAGCCATGGCACTTGTTGGGACCAGTAATGGAACTGGGGACCTTCTGGTCGCAAGGGTGTTTCCTGAACCAGAAGCCTGCAACTGGTTGGATATGTTGCCTCGGGAGCAATTAGGGTTAGGTGGCACCAACCAGCAGGAACCCAACAGGCACCCCACTTCCACCAGCCACTTGCAGGTAAAGGAGCAATTGGAGTTAGGTGCCTTGCCCAAGGACACTTCAGCTATTGTACTTCTTGGGACCAGGAATGGAACTGGGGACCTTCTGGTCGCAAGGGTGTTTCCTGAACCAGAAGCCTGCAACTGGTTGGATATGTTGCCTCGGGCGCAATTAGGGTTAGGTGGCACCAACCAGCAGGAACCCAACAGGCACCCCATTTCCACCATACACTTGCGGGTAAAGGAGCAATTGGGGTTAGGTGCCTTGCCCAAGGACACTTCAGCTATTGTACTTCTTGGGACCAGGAATGGAACTGGGGACCTTTTGGTCGCCAAAAGTGGTTCCTTAACCAGAAGCCAACGACTACCCCAGAAGCTGTAGGCAGCCTTTTGAACAGTGCCCCAGGAGCAATTAGGGTTAGGGTGCCTTGCCCAAAGGCACTTCAGTCATGGTACTTGGTGGGAATGGGTATCGCCCCAGGGTCCTTCTGGTCGCAAGGCTTGTTTCTTAACCACAAGCCTACACCTTTTGAAGCTACTATATCTGCTATATTTTATATAGTAACTACTATGAATAAGCAAGTGTATGTTGTCCACACAACCTTGGACGTACTACGTCCACCATGTTACAGTATTGTCCCAAGAACTATTTTCTTGCTTCAGTCCCCCAAATGGCTTGAAACTGCCCTGCACTCCTGTGGAAAGGCTTCCGACGAGATTCCGGCGCGTCTCTATGGGAGTATAAGTCTGTCGAGACTTCGGCTCTCTACTGCTGTACCCAATAAAGTGGCCGCTGTGTGTCCGCATTCAGCCGAAAGACGTTTTCGGGGGTAATGCCTGATTAAAACGGGTGGGATAGGCCGGGAAGATGTGTTTACAGGCAGAAGCACTGGTTGAAAGACACCGAGGGAAGGCTCTAGCGGGAACGTTCCTACATTTCCGGCGTTCCTCGGATAGAAAGCATGGCAGATCCATGAATTAGAAATGGCGGGTGAGAAATGGCAACGAGCGCGGCTCGGTTCTTGTGGCTAATACCCTGATATCTAACGGGGCCCCATCCAACAAGAGGGAACAGCAGTTGACACTTCAGCTTCGGCTGCAATCTCCCAGGAGTCAGCCGGTGCGCCGGTGCCGCTCCTGATGCAGCCCGTGGCCTGTCACGGCGGAGCATGAAAACAAACAATAAGCCGGCGTCCATCCCCTCCCTTTTGCCCCCTTCGCCTTCACACAGCCCATCACACACTCCTGCCCGGCTTCACACAAGCAGGCGTTAAAAATACATGTATAGCTCCCCTCATCCTTTATTCATTCTTACACTCGCCTTTATGTTTATGAGGCTCTGGGGCTTCCGGGGTCCACGCCACTGACCCTGGGGGCTTCAGAGGGGTTCCAGAAAGTTCCTGTTTTTCAAATCTATTGCAGTAGAAACGAGGCTCCAAAAACCACAGCGCGCCGCCATACATCCATACCAAGGTCATTAGAGCCGCCGGGTTTGGGAGGAAGAGGCAGAGTTCTATTGGCGCTGCTTCGGATTTCTCGCTTTGATTGACGGGTTTCTCGCGGACAAGGGATTTGATTGGTTCTTAGATCAATTGGATTCACATATTTAATCAGACGCCCGTGTTAAGGCTTCTACTGTGGTTTATTGGTTTTCCAAGTGGAACCAAATCCTCCACCTAACCTGTAGGTACTAGATTTTTTTGAGTATGTAGTAGGTCGCGTCTACCATATCCCACACGTCATTTGATGTAAGAGGCCACACCCCCACACACTGTTATTATTTCACGCATCTCATTACCTTCTGTTTAATCCTCTACTTGGGTTGTGGGGATGGGGGGGTGCTATGTATGGTTACTCATGCCAATCCAGGGGAGAGCGTTTTAGGCAGTGAGCAGATCCACCCAAAGTGGGGACACCAATTCATCGTTGGGCACACTACATGGGGCAATTTCGAACAGCCAATTCACCTTGAATCCATACTTTGCAGATACCAGTAGTGTGTTTTCATGGGAGGCCAAATTTTAAGGTCATGCTTGGTATATGTGGTAACTTCGGTTTGAAATCACAACAGTGTAACGTGTGTGTGTGTGTGTGTGTGTGTGTGTGTGTGTGTGTGTGTGTGTGTGTGTGTGTTCACTCACATGTGAGGGTTCGAGATGTCTAGGCTGCTCTCCCTCTGCTATGGGAAGACTCCCTAAGGAGTGCCTTCTATTAACAATGTTTTCATCCCGGGAAAGTGTAGAAGATGGGGGGGGGGGGGGTAGAAAAGGGTCCAGACCATGGAGTAACCAGTTGCCCCCCACTCCCCCTGTCCCCCGCCCCCTACCCACACACTGCTGCACATATTGATTCAATAATCACCCTGTCAGCTAATACCGGTATCTTTACACGACTCCCTACTGAGACCCTCACGGCAGGTAGTACTGACTGGAGGCGATGCTCATACACCACGTACCCCTCATACCCCTCATACAATCTCAAGGCTCTCAGGTTGACCTCGGTCAACTCGGGCCCTAAAATCCGAACCCATCTGTGTTGGTGGTGGATTCGATTGGTGTGATGCTCATCATGTTCCCATCTTCAAGCCTCCACCCGCCTCCCAATGGCCCCTGGATGTGGAAATCTGCCACCTTGGCTAGAGTGAGGTGGCCATGACATTCCAGCATGCGCGCCTGATTGCCCCGTAGTGAAGTAGAGCAAACTGAAGGTACCAGCTGCAGTATTAGAACATTAGCATGTCTTTCAGTGGATACTAACGGTTCTCCACATCGGTTCTGTTCTCAGGAGAGCGACGGAACGCCACCTCCATAACAATGCAAATTGCACTTTGATCGACTCTGTAATTCCCTGCGACTGCTGTTTTGTTGGGTTGTTCCTCTTATTTATTCCGAGTCAATGAGCTTTAATGAGAGCCCTGATCCCGCGCCTCTCCGCTTCGTGCGCGTCTTTGGTGTTTTGCCGGAGCTTAGCGCCGCAGTGGCCGCACTTCATTAACCCTGAGCCGGCCACAATCCGCCCTGAGAGCCGGGGGGGGGGGGCTGACTGTCCTTTCACATGCAAAGAGAGAGAGGGAGAGAGAGAGAGAGAGAGAGAGCCTTTTAACTGGACTGCGGCGGCTGTTCCCGGCACTCAATTGCGCATTTCGCAGGATGGACTCTGTTTTTTTTTTTACTATTGAGCTGTGATTTCGTAGCTGTGATTTATTTCCAAATCCTGTTGTTCATTTCCGTTTTATCGTTTTATAAAGTGATGCAGGATCCCCCCCCTCGTCATTTCGTTTTAATAGTATGAAAAATCTGTGCAATGCATTAATTCAGAATTGCAGATCAGTCTCAATACGACCTGCTATTAAATTAGAACTTAAGAGAGGACGTGTACATTATGAAAATGATCATTATTATGGATTAGGTATCCGTTATAATAAAGTAATAAGTCATAACTGGATATATAGACTAAAACATATATTATAGGTTGTATTTTTTATTATTTCTCACACGTTTATTATTGTTTTGGAGCTGTCATTAAGGTATAAACATGATTAAAATTTTAATTATTACGCGTTAGGTCATGTATCTTTTATTAGGGCTTAAAGATAAGTACATGATATATACATATGTTACAGGTTATTGTATTTATAATTACTGCATATAGATAACAGCAGGATATATACCAAACACATTTATTATTGGTTATGTAGCTGTTATTTGGATTTACAGATAGCTACAGGGTATATACATGTTTAAAATCATATATATATATATATATATATATATATATATATATATATATATATATATATATATATGAGGTTATGTATTTGTAATTAGGGTATATTGATAATAACTGGATATATACCAAAAACATAGCTGTTATTTGGATTTACAGATAGTTACAGGATATATACATGTTATAAATCATTTTCATTATGATGTGTACCTGTTATAAGGGCATATAGATACGTATATACATGCTATATACGTATATTACAAATTATGTTTTTGTAATTTTGTAATTTTGTAATACCAAAAGCATTTATTATAGGTTATGTAGATTATTTGGGTTTACAGATAGTTACAGGGTATATACATGTTTAAAATAATATATATATATATATATATATATATATATATATATATATATATATATATATATATATATATATATATAATTAAAATTTTCATTACTATGTGACTATGTGTACCTATTATTAGGGCATATAGATACATACATGCTAGATACATATATTACAGGTTATGTTATTACAGGTCTGTTATTAGGACATATAAATAATAGCAGAATAACATTTATTATAGATTTTCCTAAATATATAATTTTTTGTTATTAAGGTATACAGGTAGTTACAGGATATATACTTGTGAGCATCACATTTATTATAGATAATGTACCTGCTGTTGACGTATAGGTAATTAAAGGATGTGTGTGTACTTGCTAAAGATCATATTTATTACAGGTTATGCGTCTAATTATCAGTAAACAGTGGAGAAAATGTAATTACAAGGTGTGGATCTGCTCGACGTTGCGTTTTAACTCACTGGATTTGCTCACACTGTCTTTAACAAGAGAAAAATGGCAGTTTATTTTTGTCACTAGCGGTACAATCTGCATTAAGCACCGCGGTACAATCTGCCTAATTATCGGAGCTTAAGGTAGCTGTAATTATTAAAGACCAAAAAGCGAAATATTTCTTATGGATCTGTTTATTAAATACAAATACAATACTTTATTATGTGCAGAATAAGTTTTAATGGTTTAATAATAGTCTTTTTGAAAGTTTCTATCGTCTATAACCAGTTTTTATGTTTTTTTTTTTGTTTTACAATGACGATCTCAGGTAACAAAATACATAAATTAATACAAACCTACGAATTATAACTTGTAACTCATATGTTAAAACTGCATTTTGTATATATCTCGAAAAATACGGTTTAAAAATTATAAAAGATTCAAGCCAAAGCATTTGGTATGTTCTCCTCTAAAGGCTAGTAGATTATTTTCCAGGTAGATTTAAAAAATATGTAATCAACTTAATTTTAGAATTCGGTTTTTTTTTCTTGTAGAAAATACGTATCTTTATACAAACGTACTTATTGTAACATATATGAAAACTGCATTTTGTATCTATGTCGATACATACGGTGTTAAAAAGGGTTCAAGCCAAGCCATTTGGTATGTTCTCCCGCAAGGCCTAGTAGATTATTTTCCAGGTGGATTTTTAAAATCTGTGATCTACTTTTTATGTTTTAGATGCCAAAGTTGATCTAAGTGGCGACGACGCATTGATTGGTTTTTAGTAAATTAGTTTTCTGTTTAAAGCAAACCTCAGGTGACTTGGTGTAGGGACAGGGCCAGCAGTCCGCGCATGCGCCGTGGCGATCAGCTCAACTCGTGACATGTGCGATACGAGACGTGGAATCCTGTGATCGTCTTTCAATTAAAAGCCATTATGGACTTTTTGTCTCGCCTTTAATGTCCATTCAGAGAGAATGCCCCCCTCAGCAGCAGCACCACCCTTTAAAAGCGCGCTCCCGTGCTGCATGGCGTGATCTTTGGCCCGGTTTAAAGCGACTGTCGGCCGCCGCTCAGCAGATGTCCCGTCGCCCGGTGACCAGCTGTTGGGACCCGTTGGCAGAGCAGCAGACATCCAGCACAGTCTCCGAAGAGAAAAAAGAGAGTGGGGTGGTGGAAACAATCCATTTTCCAAATGGGATCATTTAGGGCACTTAAACAATTACACACTTTGCTGATCATTAATATTTCACGTTGTTCGTATTGTTCCTAAAGACGTGGAATGAAATGGCGTTTAGTGTTGACTCGAGTGGGGATGCGAAAACGACCCTGCGTGGCTGGAAACCCACTTAGCCCACTTTAACTGACAGCACGTCCCTCGTCCTAATGATATTTGTAATATACTAATCTATTTATAGACCCCACATTAAACCTGCCGGCAGGATGAAGTTCCTGCACTTGAGTTTGGAGGTGTAAAGCCTGCTCAAACCTGCCGACGTTTCTTAAAGGTTAAAGTTTTTTTCTCTCCCCCGACTGAGACGCTCTTATTAACCTTTTTTCGGAGGGTTTGGCAAATTAAATCCACGATGCTATCCAAATAGCGTGGGCTCTGGGCAAAGTGTCTGACAGTCGTGTTGAAATTTATTCAAACACATTTCCACTAATATTTCCTCTAATAGATTTTCCCCTCGAGTGGAATTCCGTGCTGGGACTTTGCACGGGGTTGTTGTCTGAAGGCTTGATTTTTGTGGTGCAGTTGTATATTTGTTTCGTTTAATTGCCGCCTTTGACGTCATGGTGTCTTCAGGTTGTGTTAAACTACGAGATTGAATCGTTTATTAAGCATTAATGCAGATATACTTTTTATTTTTGTTTGGACTCGTGGAAAGAGAAGCGTTCTTTATAGAACCACAAACACGTGCTAATAAAAAAAAAGGTTAATATAACAACAGGTAACGCGAACTTGCATGGTTCTAGAACCACCGTCTTTGCAAGAGAACTCTTTAAGTATTTTATTTAGTTTTACGTTTGCTATTTATTACATTTTGATGCTTTACTAAGAGAACATGCCAATTGTACTTTATACGAACAGTATAACCTGCAGCAGAAGTTCCCGACAGCAGGCTTCATATAGGAATAATTTTTAAAATACAAAAATATAGATTAAATGGAATTACTGTGTAAGTTAACTACAATGCATTAACAAGGTACAGGACTGACGATAAAGCAAATTAAATAAAGCGTAATTACAGGGTAAGATGCCCCACCGCACTGTATTTACAGTTTAATTACTTTATAAATTAGGTGTAAAAACTAATTTACCTTTAACCATCTTTAAAAATGACTTATTTAAAAAAATAAGTCCAACATTATAGATTATGATCCGTATTTATTATCAGTATGTTGGCTATTAATTACCCCTTTTTTGCACGTTAATAAATCGATACCCTATAACAAGGGTAAATTGTTTTGTTTACATTTACATGATGCATAAGTCGGATCTGGTATTTAATACTCGACCACGTGATCTAATATGTCATATTGAGCATTAGCATGTATTTTTATAAACCCTCTGGAATTCCAATTTTTAACCAATTAGCGGCAATTAAGGTGTTTTTCATCCAATCCACTCGCGATGCTGGGTATTGCTACAATCCACATAAGATCGATATATTAGATCCAATAACAATTTCATTGAAATGAACACCTGTTGTATTTATTTTACCCTATGGAATTACGTCAACACGCTGACGACAGCCCCCCCCCCCCCAGCGTACATTCACACCGGCATTTAAAGAAAGGTCTTTATTTTCACATTTATAAAAGTAAATCTTTTGCTCCACCCCCCCCCCCCGCTTTTACTGTGCATTCAGCAGATAGAGAGCTTTTTTTGGGGAGTCCTATACCACTGCACGCACGTGGGGGTCGCAGGAGGGGGGGAGGGAGGGAGGGAGGGAGGGTTTAAAGACAAGAATCACTGCACAAATGTTCTCAATATACAGCTTCACCAAAAAAGGGTCACAACGGCTTTATACAGAATTAATGCACGATATCTGTTCTAACGGATCAGGGAACGGCAAAAAAGCACGCAGTCTTTCCTTTAACGAGACATTTAGCAAGTAGTTCTTCTTGTATTTTCGGCAACAGGGTCACCACATTGCAATACGAGATCCTAACCAGTGATCCAACCTGATGCCATCAACATATAGGGCTTATGATTTATTATTATTGAGTATTTATTATTAATGGTCAAGACCAGTTGGTCCATCTGGCAACCAGTGTACTATTTGAATAGCTTATATATTCACACCAGGGCTGCTCTTTATTTTGTCCCGTTCCTGACGTCAGTCATTCAGCCCTACATTCTGTCGTCTTCACATTTGGCTGATGACACGAACTCCAGAGATATCCCCACGACGTTAGGGTTCTAAACTGTCCAGACCTCCAGTAATCCCCGTGAAGCATGTGGGGTATTGAGTAACTGATGCATGATGGTCCGTTGAAATGTGTTTGTATCAGCCTCAGTGTCAAAACAATAGGTTTTTAAAAAGAAATCAACAAAAATAAAAATTGGATTCCCCTTTAATCCCAATTCATAATTACAGAGTCAAATTTCATTTATTTATTATATAAAATCAAAGCACGAAGGAGAGTTTCCCAAAACAATCTTCGTAAATCCCTACGTAAGAACAATCTTTGATTTATTAGTGTGTCTTAAAACTCATATAAAGCAATCTTTTACGTATCGGGCCATAATCGTGGACAACGTTATTGAGTTATTATAGTTGTACTTAAAAAATATTGTAAATTACGAGTACTTGAATTCTCCATCTTTATATTTAGGAAGAATTGATTTATAATTAACAGCTATTTCAAATTATTCGTAACTTACCCTCGTAAGCACCCTGCCGCATTCGTAGCCCATTTAGTAGCTGCTTCGAAAATTCAAAATTAAAGACAATATTATTAAGTGTGATTTCAGATTCTGTTAACCTAAATATTAGTAATAAATAATCTAAAAAATAAAATTAATATAGCATGAATTTTTTAAATCGATAAGTCTGTCTTGTGTACTTTGCGCACCATACCAAATTCTAAGTTATCGCTAATAGGGGGGGGGGGGGGGGGGGGGGGGGGGGGGGGGGGGGGGGGGGGGGGGGGGGGGGGGGGGGGGGGGGGGGGGGGGGGGGGGGGGGGGGGGGGGGGGGGGGTTTTCCAGGCTTATTTTGTGTATTTCATGCTTTTTACATGTTGTGTGTGTGTGTGTGTGTGTGTGTGTGTGTGTGTGTGTGTGTGTGTGTGTTTTACAACAGTTTTAAGTTCAAGCCGCAGAGGGCTCATCGCGGAGGGGTCGGTCTTGGAAGTACTACACTAGGCATTGGGGGGAGAGGCGGGGGGGGCTCGTGCCCCCCCTGAAGCCCGTGCAGGAGGATCCGCGGTACGAGCGGGGGTCGTTGCAGGGCGGCGGGGGCGGCGGGGGGCGGACCGCCGGCGCCACGGCACAGATAGGACAGTGCGGCCGCTCCGGGGTCCAGACCCGAGACCAGGCTTTGGGGGTAGAAGTAGGGCGAGGGGAACATCCTCTGCAGGGCAGAATAGTTCCCGGCCTCTGCTAACAGTTCCAGCCCCACCGCCGTCTGCCTCTTCCACTTTGTCCTGCGGGATCATTAAAACAGAGATCCGTTATTACAATAAATAAATATCGATTTCATCGAGTTAAAATCAATATATCGAAGATCGGAAGCTTATTAGTTGAATATTGTTGGAGCATTTGTAAGCAAATCAAAATAAATTTGAATTTAATCAATAAAATTGCGTTGTAATTTCAGTGTCCTCATTTTAAAATTGAATCAGCCTATCGCAGTTAGACGATCCAAATGAAATAAAATAACACAAATGCGCTGATTTTTTTTGGTCCAAAGTGCCGATCATTTACTAAATCCACCTTCGATAAAGTTTAATATTTTATAACAAACTGCTTAAAGCGTCAGTCAGGGTTCTGATGATAGAGATCTTTCACAGAATTGGCTTACGGTTTTTAAAACGCCAAAAAAAACATTAATTTTTAATATTTGAATAAATTCCTCAAAAAAATATGAACATGCATTAAAATGTCGCGGGACTGTTAAGTGTCAGAGACGTTACCAAATCAATTTATTAACCTACAGTGGAATAAAATCCAGAAAACAAGTGGCGTGATTTTGATTTCTGTTAAAGTTATTCTCCTAAACAATTCAAGGGGAACATAATTAATTAATAAATACTTAAGTAATAGCACGTGGACACGTTTTATTGTCTTGACAAAATAGGGATTTTACAATACTGTACAAAAAAAAATCCCTAGCAACGACATTTGAATTAAAAAAGTAAATCCACTGTTGATATTGTTATAACCCCCCCCCCCCATTTTATTTATTTATAAATTTATTTAAATTTTATATATTCACCACCTTAATACCATCATTAAACAATCATTATTTCATTCCAGTATTCTAACTGTACGCTTGAATTTGACTGGTTGAATTAAACCCCGCCTCCTCATTACGTGCGGGATGTAAAGTTGCCCGTTCAATATATAGGCTACGGGCCACAATTGGCTCTTAAATAATTAATGTGTCATAATTATTTTGCACGTATTTATCAAATGCGTTAATTATTCATTGTTTGGTGCCCCGAATTATAATGCATGTCTTTATTAATTTAATGACGCGATTAAATTGAAGTAGATTGTTTTAAATCTAGGCCACTCAACGCAATTCAGGGCGACACGAATGTTGTGGACAACAAATTTACCTAAATAACTTTGTCTTCTTTTGGAAAGTGGAATCCATTCTGAAATCTGACGGATTGTTATTCAACCCATATTTTGCTCATTATTAATAACGATTTAATTGTTTTCGATTTATTTACTTCAACACAGCGTTTTTAATATTTATTGTATTAATAAAATGTGGTTGGATCTCAAATTACGTGTTAATTATCTGATGAAAATCTTAGATCTTAATTAATTAACTGTCTTTTAATTACCGCCTCGATGAGATGAATGCTTCACGCGCATCCAGATCTGTATTTCCATGTTTTAAAACATGTTTTAATAAATAATTTTTTATAACAATAGGTCTAATAATTATAATAAGACGTGTTGCACGTGTGACGTTTTTTTTTTCTTCTTGCCTAGTTATTATTTTTTATATTGGAATTAGAAAACGCATTTTGACGCTAATTGGAGCTGAGCTGCAGGTTCCTCACCTCCGGTTCTGGTACCAGGTCTTCACCTGCGTGTCGGTGAGGTTGAGAGATGCTGCGAGCTCCATCCGGTCCTGCACGCTCAGATACTTCTGCCGCTCGAAGCTGCGCTCCAGCTGGGCGAGCTGATGGTCGGTGAAGGCGGTGCGCGCTTTCCGCGGCTTCTTCAGCCTTACTTGGGGGCTATCCCTGCTGCTCGAGATCTCCCTGTCTCCCTCTTCCTTCCCTGCGATATATAAAAAAACATATATCATACTGTGAAACAGCCTCAAACCCTGAGGACACAATATTTATCATTGTAATAAAACCTGCTTAAAGTCAATACAATATAATTTAAATTTAAACATCACTATTAATAAATCATTGGCACAATTGGTATTGGTATCGGTTAGTTGCTTTAATTGACCTAAAGTTCAAATAAGAGTAATATTCTAGTTCAGAAAAGACTTCAGGGCTTGTTGTCCTCGTTTGACTCCAAGGTGTGAAGTCCATTGGTTTTCCATTTATTAATGATTCCTTTATCGTGCTATTTGAACTATAGTTGGTCTGTGATTAATTTCAACTAGCAAATCAAGAAATCCTTCTTAGGGCTCAGAGTGGGGACCAGGCATGGGGCTCTTGCCAGTTGAGTGGTTGAGTCTGTCTCTGAAGAAACACAATAATCCGACTAATTGAGCCACAAGGGGACGGCGAGCTTTCAGCCGCGAAACCGACAGCAACTTCACACGGGCGGATAATATAAAAGAGCCACCGTTACAAATATGATTAGCAACTGGGACAAATTACATCAAATATCAAGCCGAAAATCAAAGCAGCAGACACTCAGTTCACAAGAAACCGCTGCTTCATTATGCAGTGCATTCATTTTTAAAGCCTGGGTTCAAGAAAGTCCCTCTAGCCTGCTTTAAATGTATATTTATATATTTATATATTATAGATTTGTCTATTTATCTAGCATACCGTTCGTTGGTGTGTTCACAATAATATTTTCAATACTATAGTGTAAAATAAAATCAGCACAGGGGTAAACTTATAATAATAATAATAATAATAATAATAATAATAATAATAATTCGTATTCTTGCAGACTGTACATTTCTGTCCCACAAGCTACATTTAGTTATAATTATTGGACCTCATGGCGTTACCGAGGGCCAAAAATATACCTGCATGTCCTCATGCTGTCAATAAAAAAAACCCTACGCCAACTATTAAATCCATAAAGCTACTATTATGTACTTAGTTTTTTTTATTTTATTTAATTTAATTACTATAATAAAATACAACAAAGAAGATGATGATTACATTGATTTTAGTACTTTGAAAATGTGAAATCTGGCAATGGACAATTTCGTATTTTTAAATATACTAGTCTGCAAAAACGACAAATAAAACCTAATCACGTAAATCATACGAACCTTTAAGATCAACCAATAGAACTATATGCTTTTATTAGTGTAAAAAACACAAATAAAACTATATAGAACTATATGCTTTTATTAGTGTAAAAAACACAAATAAAACCTTTTTAATCGTCACGTAAATCATACGAACCTTTAAAACCGACCAATAGAACTATATGCTTTTATTAGTTTAAAAAAAAACTACAAATAAAACCATATAGAACTATATGCTTTTATTAGTTTAACAAAACGCCAAATAAAACTTCTCAATCGTCACGTAAATCATACGAACATTTAAAACCAATATGTAACCAATTTTATTGGCTTACTGTATTGGGTGCATCAACGTGTTTCATGTTTATATACAAAATAAATCTGTAATTGATAAAGTTTATACTGATGGTTGTTTTTCGTGTATATTAAAGTTCTAAACCAATTCATTTACAGCAGGAAATAAACCTATGAGCTAACTAGGATCAAATCAAATAAATCCTAAATGCAAGTCCCGACATCTACCAGTTCCAGGACGATGGATGGTTGTGTTTGTCGGTTACCTTTGCTGTATTCTCCGTCTGAGCTCGAGTTGCTGTGGATTTTCTCGATGAACTCGTCCGCCACTTTGGCCGCGAGGCGGCTGGCGTCGTGGGTCGGCTGTCCGTTGCTGGAATAGGGCGCACAGGCGGCTAACGGTTTGCAGTCGGCGAGGATGTCTCTGATGAGGAAGGAGGACGTGACGCCGCGCGGCTGCGGGGCGGCGGACACCGGGCCGTGGTGCGTGTGCTGGGGTGGCAGGGCGACCGCGCGCCCCCGTCGCAGGTCGTGCGC
Organism: Corydoras maculifer; assembly: GCA_019802435.1. Lineage (NCBI taxonomy): Eukaryota > Metazoa > Chordata > Actinopteri > Siluriformes > Callichthyidae > Corydoras > Corydoras maculifer. Next base: position 585,948 of record JAFMOD010000038.1, read on the forward strand.
CTCGTCGTCGTCGTGGTCGTGGTCGTGGTCTTGGCGTCGCGGGGACGGCGGGGACGAGCAGACGCTCTCCGCGTCCGACGGCGCGCTGTAGTCCGGGGGGGAGTGACATCCACCCGCCAAGCCGCCCTCACCTTTCGGGCTGCCGGGTCGGTGCGACAGCAGAGAGTCGATTCCGAAGCCGGATCCGGAGCACGAGCCGTGAGTGGACGCCTCCATCGGGGGGGAAATCCCGCGTCTTCAAACTGTCATTTGGGTTTGAAGCAAACTTCGGCTGAACGATCGAGGATCGAGGAACAATCTAGAACTCACAGTCTGACGAGAACATCCAAAAGAGAGTCAGGGCTATTCATCCAGAGGTCTTCCTTCCACTCAGGAGATAAAAATCCTTTCCTTTATTGGGGAATTTTTGGCTAGCTGAAGTTGTCCGATTCCAAATATCGGCAACAAGCCGAATAACGTTTTGGTTTTAAATTGGCGGCACCATAATAAAGACGCGCGCGGAACTTCGTGCGTTAAAGGGGAACGCGAGCCGCTTGCAGGACCAAGGACAGCGAGCAAGGCGATTGGCGACGATTTAAAAGTTTGCAATTGGCGTTTTTTGCTTAGAGCGAGCTGCAAAATAGGAGAAATGGCGACGTGAGGATCAGCCTGAGACGCGAGCGCAGGTTAAACGGCCTGCATGCGGCAAAAAAAAGCCTTTTAAAAGAAAGTTGTTGCAAAAAATAAGATGCTTATAGGGGGTTTTAAGGGCGCCCCATGCACGTGAGTCCCCAGCGGCGTGCTGCTATTGGCTGAGGGGCTGTTCTGGGGTGTCGACCGAGCCCCTCCACCTTCCCCACACCCACGACTCGCACTTTGATGAGAAAGAGACACTGAATTCATTAGGAGAGTCGGATCCAACTGTTTACAGGGCATTTTCACACACTGTTTGCTTTCATTACATCATTGATGAGGCCTATAATGGGGTTATTATATGAGGAGAGGGGAGGTCTCTCTCTCTCATTCTCTCTCTCTCTCTCTCACACACACACACACACACACACACACACACACACACACGCTCTCTCTCCCATTCTCACTTTTTCAAAACAGGAGCTGTGTTGTTTTTTTTTCTCACTCCAGCCATATTTCCGTTTCTTTTCAGTTTCTTTAAGACTGATTGCATTTCCGAAACACGACACAGTGTTTGTGATTAAACCAGAACGAAGTGACGACACCCAGACTGATGTCGTGCCAATGTCGGGTTTCATCTTTAATTTAGGCGACAGTCAGATGATCTGCCGGCTTGTTTTATTTGTTTATCGATTTCCTCCAACTTCTAGGGGATTTGAATCATATGCCAAACTTTTTGAGCACTAGACTGAATGTAATTTATTAGGATTACAGAATGCGACAGTTGTAGCCCAACACCAATAATAATAATAATAATAATAATAATAATAATAATAATAATAATAAAAATAATAATAAAAATAATATTAAAAGTAATAATAATAACAACAATAATAGTAACAATAATAATAATAATAATAATAATAATAATAATAATAATAATAATAGTAATAATAATAATAATAGAAATGGACACTTGGACAGCCAACCTATTAAATTGGCTGTGTTCACCATCTTGCGACAGCTTCCACTCTTTGCAAAGTTATTCCACGTGGTTTTGGGGTTTCGATATTTTTTAATTTGTCGATGGAAGTATAAACAATAGATTTAATAGTTAAGAAATCTGTGTGAGTTATGAGCTTCTGCTCTTCTGTGGGATTTTGTTGAATTTCTAAACTCGTTCCACTTCATCCCACAGTTGTTCTGCTGGACTGTTGAAATCAGTCAAGTTCTTTCACGTAAAACTCGTGTTTCAAACGAATTTGCTTTGCTTACGGCCTTCCCCAAACTGTTGCCACATAATCTGGTCGTATACAGTTGTGTAAAATGTGTGAGTCTTAGCGAAGTGCGTGAAAATGGGACTTAATTAAACTTAATTATGCTAATGACACGGTCCCAATTTTAAAATAGATAGCAATAATTTTTTTATGTAGTAATAATAATAATAATTGTTATTTTTGTTGTTATTACAAAATATTTATTGCTGGGCGTTAAAAGCAGGCCCTGCCTCTTTAGTGAATATATATTTAGATAATTAACAGTACGGGGCAAATGCGATATCGGAAACTATACCGCAATTTAATAAAAACTATGTCAGGACAGTGCGGTCGCTATTGTGACGTACTTTGCGGGTTGACTGCTCTTTTTCACGTCTTTCTTCGAGTCAGTTTAGCCCCTGGTGACTCCTCGACACGTCCCAATAATAACAATGTGCCCCCCCCCACCCCCCTCCCTCCACCCTGCGCGGGGCAGATTGGAGGCGCTGCTCGACGCGGCAGGTTGGTGACTCGGCTTTGGGCTCCCAGGGGCCCCGCGCGGCTGCAAGCTGTCACTGTGGGGCGGGGCGCTCGTGCACGCGCACACACCAACATACCCCACGCATACACTCTGTGGACAAAAAGTATTGGGACGCCCATGTATGATGATGACGGTATGGTGGTATGACGTCGGACTCCTCCTATGTCTGAAAGGCTTTCTAGGACATTTTTGAGTGTTAGAGATTTTCATTTTGGTCAGATAAATTTGGAAAATTGGGGGCATTTGGTATAGACTTGAGGTTGTGACTGTGTAGGTCAAAATCTGGAAATTGTACAGAATTAGCAGATTGGTGAAAATAAATTTATTCAGTTTATTCTTTAAGACAACACTAGGTTCTTTTCGTGGTTCTTTCAGAATCCGGCCCACATCTTTAGTTTTCATCTGGCCCACATGCTGCTTGGACCGATGGCACCTCCAGATGTTTTGGATGTGCCCCACAGTAGGCCCTTATAGGCCCCAGAGATGTATTGGAACATCTGGACCATCTATGTTATTAATATTCGGTCCACCATATGTGGACCAGATGTGTTTTGGGCCATGTGGGCCATGACGATGGCCACATGATTCTCAGACGAGGGCCACTTTCGGCTCACATGCAGTGTGCCATGCAGGCAGTGCTATGCAGTGCTAGTCCTCTGCAATCTTGAGTAGGTTGTATAGCGAAATATGATTTCTGTTGCCCTTACAATAAATAAAAAGCTCTTATGGAGAAGAAAAAAAAAACACGCCGCTGTATTAACCGCACTCACATGTCTGTGTGCAAATCTGTGGCCTAGAAGAAGGACTTTTTTTTTTAATAATACATTTGACAGTCGTGAACTTATGGAGCATTAGCAACAGTAACATGAATCTACTGCGGGAATCAAACGCTAAAACTCCCCGAATTCCCGGTGGAATTGAATCAGCAGTTCTTTGACCCAGTGTCATACCATCAACCAGAATGCGAGATACCTTATCTGCTTTTGAAAGCTGGGACCCAAAGCATCTTATAAAGATTTAAAGCCCTGTGTATGAAGAACAGAACTGGACGTGCTGTGAGCATCCCAGAGAGTTGTCCTCATAGGCGAATTTTTGAAGTTTCAAGGTAATACTCAATAACAGAAGGGGGGGAAGAAAAAGGTCACGCCGAGGATCCCTTCAGAAAAACAAACAAGATACCGTGCATATAACAAAAGACCTTTACAATTTTGCAGACTCTTAAAGAAGAAATGTTCCTTTAATGTTGTGTTTTTGTAATGGATCTAGTTGGACGTCTTCTGCTCCCTAGTTTCGAGCAGCTACAAACTTTAGAACACTTAATACACAGGTTTTGGTTTCAATGTCCCCAGTAAGGGTTGCAACGGGGAGCCATGGTTCTTCATCTCGCAGACCTTGTCTCCAAAATGTGTGTCCCTTTAATAAGCTTAATTTTACGAGGGAAACCAACGACCAAAACTCTAGTAGGCGCTCTTATTTCATCAACATCTGGAAAAGATTTGCCCGTGCAACCGACACGTGAGCCACGTTTGGCTGATGCATTTCTCCTGTGTTGCCAATTTATGGACATGTGGGCCAGATGAAAACAAAGGATGTGGGCCAGAATCCTGAATTCAATATTGTGGACTATATGATACTACATACGGCGGCACAGTCGCTTAGTGGTTTAGCATGTTCTCCTCTCAGCACTAGAGGTTCCCGGTTCGAATCCCCATCTGTGTGGAGTTTCCATGTTGTCCCCGTGTCCACGTGGGTTTCCTCCGGGTTCTCCGGTTTCCTCCCACGGTCCAAAAACATGCATCAAGTCAATTGAGTTCTCCAAATTGCCCCATACAGAGTGTGTCTGTGTGAGTGAGTGTGTACCCTGCGATAGATTGGCATCCTGGCCTTGGTGTATCTGCCCAGCCCCTGAAACTTTCTCCCCTGGATGGGCATGGGGACCCCCCCCCCCCGCGACTCTAATATAGGATAAAGCGGAAGATAATGGATGGATGAATGAATGAATGATACTACATCCCACCTTACGCCCTCTAATAGCCTTTAATCTGCCGGAAAGGTTGCCCACAACAGCTCGCAGCTCGTTTCTTATCATTTTGGCATTGTGCCTGTTACGTTACCCCCATTCTGAATGAGACGGCCGACCCCGGAGTGATCCATGGGGCTGAGGTCATGAGGTCGTGAGAGTTCCTCCACTCCCAACTTGTCTTTATGGATAATGGTCTTAACAGGATGCTGTCTGCACCTCCTTTTGCCAAAGAATCCTTTTTGACAGACTTTGTTGCCGTCGCTCTAATCCTACCGATTTAAATATTATATTCGTTTTCGACGACTACAAACGCAGCTTGCCCAACCTCCGATAACAAGTGACTCCAAAACACAGGACACTCCTGTCACACGGGTAAAGAAGCAACGTCTCGTCTTTGTTTTTATTTCTCCTCCTCGTCGCGTGTTAACTACGTTCCGTGGCTAGCTAGCGGATCGGTTCACCTTTTAAAATGCGCTTTGGCATCCGTGCCTCTTTGAAATGAGGCGTGAAACATGCGTTTTGGCTCCGAAAAAAATCGAGGCCTGGGTGAGCGGGAAAACAAGATGACTTAAGTAAGGCGGAAAAAAACAAACAGTGGTGTTAAAAAAAAAAAAAAAAAAAAAAAGAGCTTGAGAGAGTGAGCGGGTGAGGGAGAGAGAGAGAGAGGGAGGGAGAGAGATGGGTGCAAACCTGGACCAGTCAGGGATGCAAATGATGCACCTGAAAGCCATCAGGTACGAGACTTGACAGGAAATAATGAGAAGCGCTGAATCTTTTATAAGGTTAACACTCACATTTCCCAGTCAGCTGTCAGACAAGAAAGAATTTAGCCCGTGCATGGTGGAGAAATAAACCTTCATCGGCTCATTAAAGCTGACAGGGGGCTCGGGATGGGCAGGACTCGGCGGCAGCGTGCCACCCCGTTTTGTGTCAGTAATTTGCAGCGGAGACATAGCTACCATGAAAAAGGGAGAGCGAGAGAGAGAGCAAGGGAGAGAGGGAGGGAAAAAAAAAATTCGGATGGATGCTACGGTGAGAGAAAGAGATGGCAGGTACTGATGGTGTTGCTGGTGCATGGGGTGGTCTGTGTGTCTGTATGTGTTGTAGGGAGGGCAGGGGGGCGGGGGGGGATACAGATCCTTGGGGGGAGGGTGGAGAGATCGCTTGCACGCCAGGAGTCTGATTCTCCCCTAATTGGAAGCATTGGGCATTGTCAACTGAGGATTTTGGGTGGCTCGCTGACAGGTAGAACCGTCAGGATGATAGCCCACTTGTCAGCGTAAAAGACCAATAAAAACAAACCACTTTTGATTTAATTGGAGGCCCGGCCGCGGCGAGGACGGGGCGGACGGCTGGGAGGATGGGGATGGCTTGGGGGGACGCTGGCGTCCTGCTCCGGGTGTGTATGCCGGATGTGTTTGAGGGGGGGGGGGGGGGGGGGGGGGGGGGGGGGGGGGGGGGGGGGGGGGGGGGGGGGGGGGGGGGGGGGGGGGGGGGGGGGGGGGGGGGGGGGGGGGGGGGGGGGGGCACACACACACACAGATACAGATACATACACACACTCACAAACACACACACACAGATACAGATACATACACACACTCACTCACACACACACACAGATACAGATACATACACACAGATACATACACACACACATACATACATAGATACATACATACACACTCACACACACACACAGAAATACATACATACTCACTCACACACACACACACATACACACATACATAGATACATACACACTTACTCACACACACACACAGATACATACACACACACATACATACATAGATACATACATACACACTCACACACACAGATACTTACAAACACACACACAGAGAAATACATACACACTTACTCACACACACACATTCACTACTGCAGGACTGCAGAACTCTAAAACTATAAAGTGCATGTATATTGTGAGAGCGTGTACCTAATAAAGTGTCCAGTCACTGTAGTGTCGTCGTATTGGTTGCCGTCCAATCACACAGAGGCTCCTTACTGAATACAGCTCCAGGTATTTGTCTGATGTGGGTTGTGGTCTTGCTCGGGGGTCCAGCTGTTGGGGATCTTTGACCATCGAGTGCAGTTCTCTTCATTAAACAAGCTGATGTTCCAGCGTAATCAATTTGAACTCACATTTGAATCGCCACGCGTGTCAGCGAACAGCAGCTCGCCCCTGACCCCGCGCACCCTCGCTGCCCCCCAGTGCCCCTCTACACCCATGTGCACAAACGGTTGGGTGGTTTATAATATTTGACAGAGTTCATATAAGACATCTGCTGAGAGGGGCTGTGGAGAGGGGCCAATGGGGAGGTAGGGGATAGGGCAGGGACGAGGTGCTCCAACCATCCATCACCTCAACGGCATGAAGAGGACTGTGGGCACAAGCTGGCACAGCCACCCAGCCTCCATTATAACACTTATTAAAACTCCATCCTGAAGTTTTTAAGGGGCAGAAAGACCAAACATTACTTTGTTTTCTATAAGCCTTTGGAATTCTGTTTGTTCCTGGTGACGTAGACTCAACAAGACGTCCAGACGTATAATAAACAGTGGAACAGGTGGAACAGCTGAGGTAGATCCCTATTACAGACTCACTTCTGCACCCTTTGGAGTTTACTACCCTAAAAGATCTTTATAATTAATATGTGTTATATGGTGGCTTAGTGGTTGGCATGTTCTCCTCTCAGCACTAGGGATTCCCGGTTTGAATCCTCATCTGGGTGGAGTTTCCATGTCCTCCCCGTGTCCGTGTGGGTTTCGTCCGGGTTCTCCAGTTTCCTCCCACAGTCCAAAAACATTGAGCAAGGTCAATTGAGTTCTGCAAATTGCCCCATATAGAGTTTGTCTGTGTGAGTGAATGTGTGCCCAGCGATAGATTGGCGCCCTGTCCTGGGTCTATCTACCCAGCGCCCGAAGTTTTCCGCTGGATGGGCATGGGGAGCTCCGCGACCCTAGTAGAGGATAAGCGGGAGATAATGAATGAATGGATGGTCTATGGTAGGCGGCACGGTGGCTTAGTGGTTGGCATGTTCTCCTCTCAGCACTAGGGATTCTCGGTTTGAATCCCAATCTGGGTGCAGTGTCCATGTTCTCCCTGTGTCCACATGGGGTTCTCCAGTTTCCTCCCACAGTCCAAAATCATGGAGCAAGGTCAAGTGAATTCTCCAAATTGCCCCATATAGAGTGTGTGTGTGTGTGTGTGTGTGTGTGTGAGCCAGTGATAGATTGGCGCCCTGTCCTGGGTTTATCTGCTCAGCGCCCGAAACATTCTCCCCTGGATGGGCATGGGGAAACCCCCCGCGACTCTAGTAGAGGATAAAGCGGAAGATAATAGATGGATGGATGAATGGTGGGTCCTCATGCTGCTTTTTATCAGCCAGGCTGCTTGTTCTCCGTCGTTTTAGGAGAACATCAGAGGAAATGCAGCGAAACTTAGAGTCGGTATTTTATTAACAGGTCAGGGTTCAATGTTAACTTATGGCACGGCCATTAGCGAGCGATGGGGGGGTCGGTGGACATTGTCTGGGCTGAGGCTCCCACCCAGCTGCCACTGGGAGATACAGACAAGCTGTTGGACGCAAGTGGTCGATGGAGATGCCCTGATCTTCTGGCCTTTTAGGTGGGCGGTTCCTATTCCTCCACCTTCAGTCTAGAGAGCTGCGAGAGGTTTCACAAAGTCATGACGGGGGGGGGGGGGCAATAATTGCAGTGAGGCTTTGGGAAAACCTTCATTAAGGTGAAGTTCCAACCTGGATTGGGTTAACTCCAATGTAATCTGGAGTTTCTTAAACCCAATAAAATACATTATTATTTCCTTTATGGTTATAATGCTCATCACTGGGGCAACTTATTGCACCCCTTTGACCCTTGGGGGGATAAATGCACTGTTAGGGTTCAATAAAATGCCCCAAGGGACTACAATAGTTCAGACTGGACCATAGAAGGCGAAAATTGACGTAGAATACACCTTCGTCTGATGGGTGGCGGCACGGTGGCTTAGTCGTTGGCATGTTCTCCTCTCAGCACTCTTTCGAGTCCCCATCTGGGTGGAGTCTCCATGTTCTCCAAGTGTCCGCGTGGGGTTCCTCCGGGTTCTCCGTTTTCTTCCCACAGTCCAAAAACCTGGAGCAAGGGCAATTGAGTTCTTTAAATTGCACCATATAGAGAGTGTGTGTGTGAGTGAGTGTGTGCCCCAGTGATAGATTGCCCCCTTGTCCTGGGTGTATCTACCCAGCACCTGAAACTTCCTCCCCTGGATGGGCAAGAAGAACCCAACCCCCCCCCCTCCCTGCGCGCGACCCTAGGAAGATAATGGATGGATGGATGGATGTCTGATGGGGGGGGGGGGGGGCAAGGTAGCTTAGCGGTTTGCACGTTCATCAATCACAGAGTCCAGTTCCCTCCCAGAACCCTGTCCTGGGTTCTCCCTTGGATGGCCATGGGGACACCCCCCCCCCCCCTAGTAACCCTAGTATAGGATAGCTGGACTTATGCCTGATATTGAGTACCGAAGACATCACACACTCACTGTACAGATTTCCAGGCGTCTGCGTGGAGTTTGCATGTTCTCCTTACGCCATATTGGGCTTCCTCCCGGACACTAGTGCCCCATTAGGGTTATACATGAACACATCACACGGGGCTGTGTATGAATCTGAATAAACATGATTTCTTTAACGTACTCGCCGTACATGACGGATGCCCTTAAAACGAACCCCCAGTGGCTCTGATGAAGACGTACACCAAAGACATGTTTATGATCTTCACACACACACACACACACACACACACACACACACTCAGCCGTCTCAACCCGGCATAATGTTGACATGTGTGTAAAATGTGAGGTCAGAATATCTCAATTATAACACTCCTGTCAGCGCTCCCCCCCGCCCCTCCCACCCGCGCTCCACCTGCCGTGACTTTTATTGCTTCATTAGTGCACGCCACATGCCAAAGTGCACACTTCCTCTCACTCATGCTCGCCGGGAACCAATCGGGAGGCTGGAGAGGGCCGAGGCCTAAATCACAATCTCTACCCCACGCTTTTTCTTATATGATGCAGGAGGCATGAGTTCAGAGAGTCAGGATCTGCTTCAGCTGCAGCGTGTTGGGTCTGAGGTTTAAGAAACAGTTCTGATGAATAACATCTGTAATTCTGTAAAAGTTGCTTTAATCTTTAATAATACGATTGAATTGAAGGAATGTTTCAAGGGGGTTGGCATGTTCTCTCAGCGCTAGGGATCCCCGGTGTCCATGTTCTCCCCGTGTCCGCGTGGGTTTGCCCCGGGTTCTCCGCTTTCCTCCCACAGTCCAAAAAACATGGATCAAGTCAATTGAGTTCTCCAAATTGCCCCATATAGAGTGTGTCTGTCTGTGTGAGTGTGTGCCCAGTGATAGATTGGCGCGCTGTCCTGGGTGTATCTGCCCAGCGCCTAAAACATTCTCCCCCGGATGGGAATGGAGAACCCCCCCCCCTACGACCCTAATATAGGATGAAGCGGAAGATAATGGATGGATGGATGAATTAATGTTTTGAGGGGGGGGGGCACGGTGGCTTAGTGGTTGGCATGTTCTCCTCTCAGCACTAGGGATTCCCGGTTCGAATCCTCATCTGGGTGGAGTTTCCATGTTCTCCCCGTGTCCACGTGGGTTTCCTCCGAGTTCTCCGGTTTCCTCCCACAGTCCAAAAAACATGAATCAAGTCAATTGAGTTCTTCATATTGCCCCATATAGAGTGTGTCTGTGTGAGTAAGTGTGTGCCCAGTGATAGATTGCCCCCCTGTCCTGGGTGTATCTGCCCAGCGCCTGAAACGTTCTCCCCTGGATGGGAATGGAGAACCCCCCCAAGACCCTAATAGAGGATAAAGTGGAAGATAATGGATGGATGGATGGATTAATGTTTTAAGGGGATGGGTGGCGTGGTGGCTTAGTGGTTTAGCATGTTCTCCTCTCAGCACTAGGGCTTCCTGGTTAGAATCCCCATCTGGGTGGAGTTTCCATGTTCTCCCCATGTCCGTGTGGTTTTCCTCCGGGTTCTCCGGTTTCCTCCCACAGTCCAAAAAACATGGATCAAGTCAATTGAGTTCTCCAAATTGCCCCATAGAATGTGTCTGTGTGTGTGAGTGTGTGCCCAGTGATAGATTGGCGCCCTGTCCTGGGTGTGTCTGCCCAGTGCCTGAAACCTTCTCCCCTGTGGCATGGGGAACCCCCCCACCCCCTCCCAGGTTTGAATCCCGATCCTGGTGGAGTTTTCATGTTCTCCACGTTTCAACTTCAAGTTAAATTGGCTTCCCGAATTTGCCCCTATATAGTGTGTGAGTGAGTGATGGATTGGCGCCCTGTCCTGGGTGTATCTGCCCAGCGCCCGAGACGTTCTCCCCTGGATGGACATAGGGGAACCCCCCCCACCCTCCCGTAGTAGAGTACTAAGCAGAGGATAATGAGATGAGGTTTTGAGGACGCTTTATTTCCAGCGAATCCATCAGAATTCCTGAAGTGTAATGATTTTTTTTATGGACAGCGTGTTGTCTCCTATAAAAAGGCATCCATACGATGACACCCTTAACTTTCGCCGTAATAAGGCATTTGCGACAGCAGCTGCCCTCCGAATAGAATGATGGATTATGAAAACATGGTAATAGTGGCCTGAATGCAACAGCGAGTGTTGTTTGGCTGCTTTATTTACAAAGTTGGGAAGGACGAGCCTGACAGTGCAGCCGGCGAGATTGACGAGCCCTCGTTCTTAGGATTCCTCCTCATAATCAAGGTCCTTACTGCCTGCCCCCTCATCGTAGTTGTCAGCCGGCGATACGAGGCTTTGCAGGCCCGGCCTTACGACCCCGATGGACGTTGGTCTGAAGCGTGCAGGTATTTCGGTACTCCCCGCATCCGTACCCCTACAAGCGTACGTGTGTTTGCGCCAGCGCGAGCCAGGGCGAGTGAGTGGAGGGGCTGGATGGGCGAGAATAAGACCCCAGCAAATGCTCATTAGAGTTGACCTTGGCACCGGGAGCCTGCGTTTGATGGATCGGGTACAGGGCCAAACAAGCCCCCGGGGAGCCATGATCTTATCTCTTATTGTACACACACCTCCCTCCTGCTGACCCCTTCCCCGCTCGCTCACCCCGCGCAGCCCGGCACGCATCACAGGCAGAATAAATCTGTGTCTGACAGCAAGAGAGAGAGAGAGAGAGGGCGGGAGGCGAGGGACAGCGAGGGAGAGGCTGAGAACGAATGAGGGAGCGGGAGGGAAACACACACTGGGGGGCGCCGTGGAAAAAAAAATAATGATAAAACAACAACAGCTCACTGAGGTGTCATTAGCTACATAAGTTATCTGCGTTAGAGAGAGAAACGGGAAAACGGCCGGCTGGAATTCAAAGAGAAGTGGCAGGGACGGGCTCTAGATCACACCGAGCGCTGCAGTGCTGATGACAGTTGGAGGGACGGGGGGATGTATATTTCATGCAGATGATACAAAATGCATCGTAGTCACGGCTTTAACTCTTCGCAACCGCTTCCCGGTTGTTATGAATTGCGTTGTAAACCTGTCCTTCGAGTCTCGCCCTCATCTGGAACTTGGGATTCCAAGTTCAAGTCCCATCCATCCAGGGGAGAACGTCTTGGGTGCCAATCCATAGCTGGGCACACACCCACTCACACAGACACACTCTATATGGGGCAATTTGGAGAACTCAATTGACTCGATCCATGTTTTTGGACTGTGGGAGGAAACCGGAGAACCCGGAGGAAACCCACGCGGACACGGGGAGAACGTGGAAACTCCACACAGATGGGGATTCGAACCGGGAATCCCTTGCGCTGAGAGGAGAACATGCCAACCACTAAGCCACCATGCCACCCTCCAAGCACATCGTCACAAAGCAGCTTTACAGTGTTATAAGCCTTTAAACCCCCAAAGGGCAAGCCGAAGCGAAAGTGGCAAGTCAAAACTCTGTGATGTTGTGTGTAATCCAGGTCCGGATCCCAATCTGGATGGAGTTTCCATGTTGTCCTCGGGTTCTACAGTTTCCCATAGTCCAAAAACATGGATTTAAGCTAAACTGGCTGCTCCAAATTGCCCCAGTATAACATGTGTGTGTCTGTTTGAGTACGGATTACCGCCTGTCCTGGGTGTATGGGCATGGGGAACTCTTTGGCGTCTCAAATGTACCTACTGGCATGTCTTTAGAAGGGACCGCTGTTGAGTGGAAGCGCCAACCACCCTGCTGCCAACAATGACGCCAATCGTCCAGTCAGTAAAGAGCTTAAAATTGTGCCCTTCAAAAAATGGCGTGATCCAAAGTGACTTGCAAGTGTCCGTACTTGATGGCCTAGGGTTAGAACACTAGTCATGCATGACACCTAGAGGGTAAGGGCTTCGCTTAGGGGCTCACATTGTGTCCTAACCTTCAGATTTAGAGCCCATCATCTTAACCACTAAGCTACTAAGTCACCAAAATGCCTGAAAGTATTGACTGAGCTCAGTGGTTACGATGTAACCCAATCCCAAGTCCAGTCAAGTTACCAATGTGGGGCGCCCTAATCCTCATTAATCCAGAGATGCTGTATGTAACCCTGGTTCTTACCCCAACCATCAAGTTGGGATACTTGTAATTGGTCAGCCAAATAACCAAATGTGAATAACATACGAGAATATTAGTTCTAAGTATTAAAGGTGTTGTACTAACTCCAGAGGTTCGAGGAGGTCCATTTATTTAGGAGTACCCAAGCAGCTGAACTTTCCCCGTTGCCATATTATTTCCGATCCAAGTCCATGCCTGCCAGGATGAGTTTGTTTTCAGTGTCTTTGCCACCCTTGCTCTGCTCAAATGCTCAAATATAAGTATCCTTCACCACAAATAACATCCGCTCAAATCCTCCCCCATATATCTGTCTTGGCACTCAGGCAGAGGCCAGGCAGCAATCAGAGGCAATGGTGCAATATCTACCTGCAGGAGGGAAAATCTGAACACGAGCTTCTTAAAAAGCTCTCGCATAGATGTTCTTATTCCCTGGTGCTGTGTGCGAACCAAGAAAAAAAAATCATCCTCTGGGTTTTTAATAGAGTGGCGGGGGAAGATGGCTCTATTAAGTGTTTTATATCTTACAAAGGTCCTGGAACAAAAAAAAAAAAAAAAAGCCTTCTTAAAGGATTTCTGCATACGCAGTCATCCATGATGCAATCAAATACCTATACACGCATTACTGCACCGGGAATATAGCGAGATGTTCTTCAAAGAATATTCACCAATGTATTACAACACGATCTATTAGATTGTGCGCTTTTGTGCTGAGACGTAGAATCTCGTGCAAAACTTCGGGAACCTTTGGTCAAAGTCCGTGTTTTGTTGTCTAAGTGAGAAGAAGTTAACGCATCAGCCGCTGAATGCAAACTGCACAGCTTAATGCACTGTGATGACTTTGCCCTGTATATATATATATATATATATGTGGTGGCTTAGTGGTTGGCATGTTCTCCTCTCAGCGCTAGGGATTCCCGGTTGGAATCCCAATCTTAGTGGAGTGTCCATATTCTCCCCGTGTCCGCGTTGGTTTACTCCGGGTTCTCGAACCCTAGTAGAGGAGTAGAGGATAAAGCAGAAGATATATATATATATATATAGTGCTGGAAATCATCCACTACCCAAATAGTTCCTGACCTGTGGTGGCCCTGTGGGGTGTTAACTATTAGACAAGGGAGTAAATTGCAGAGAAGCCGAGAAACTACAGTCTGTAGAACTGTGCGCCTCGCTGAAATATGGTGATTTCATTTGTTATGGCGTGTGATTAATGTTTCCTTCTATCTCAATTTGTTGTATAATGTATCTCGCGTGCGTCCATAGCGCTTCATTTCCCCATTGTTTTACGGTACCCACTAGATCCTGGCAGGCAGAGCCATAAACCGCAGGTGAAAGGAAGAAATAAAGCTGGGTCAGTGCTTCACTCTAAAGGGCGCTTTGCTGCAGCTTATTCAACTATTGGCAAGAATGTGCGAAGTCAGTGTAAACATGAGCGTCCTCGCAGTGACAAAGTGAGAGCAAGCGGAAATGGACACCTGGAGCACAGTTACAGGTCGGACCCAGTTAACCGGGGGGGTGGAAATACAGTACCAGGCAAAAATTTGGTCACATGTTTTCCTTTGGATCAGTTCAGATGTTCTACAATAACACCCTGCAGTCCGTCTGTTTGATGGTCAGGACCCCAGTAGTACCCCCACAGAGCAGGGAGTATTTGGTTGGTGCATTATTCCTATCCCAGCAGTGTCACTGAGAGCTACGGCCACAACGATTACTGAACGGAACCTGGATTTCTATTGGACAGGGGGTCCTGCTGGACACCCTCAATGGACTTTCTTCGTCCATTATCTTCCGCTTTATCCTCTATTAGAGTTCCATGCCCATCCAGAGGAGAATGTCTCAGGCGCTGAGCAGATACACCCAGGACAGGGGGGCAATCTATCACTGGGCACACACTCACTCACACAGACACACTCTATATGGGGCAATTTGGAGAATGCAATTTACCTTCATCCATGTTTTTGGACTGCGGGAGGAAAGCGGAGAACCCGGAGGAAACCCACGCGGACACGGGGAGAACATGCAAACTCCACCCAGATGGGGATTCGAACCAGGAATCTCTAGCGCTGAGAGGAGAACATGCTAAACATAGCAGAAGTTATATTGTCAAATCATCCATCCATTGTCTTACACATAATCCGCTGCTAGGGTCGTGGGGTGGGGGGGGGGGTTCCCCATGCCCATCCAGGGGAGAACGTTTCGGGCGCTGGGCAGATACACCCAGGATAGGGGGGCAATCTTTCGCTGGGCTCACACTCACCCACACAGACACACTCTATATGGGGCAATTTGGAGAATTCAATTGACTTGTTCCATGTTTTTGGACTGTAGAAGGAAACCGGAGAACCCGGAGGAAACCCACGCAGACACGGGGAGAACATGGAAACTCCACCCAGATTGGGATTTGAACCAAGCACTGAGAGGAGAACATGCCAAACACTAAGCCGACATGCCACGAACTGAAGTTAATGACCAAATTCCAAATAAATAATCAGTTCAGAGCAGCTTTACGGCACCAGGATGTTCCTTGAACACAGAGTGCGACTTACTACCTGTTGCGTTACAACACAGAACACTTCTTTATTCCATCTTTGTTCCAAAAAACCACAAACGCGACATTTATTGTAATGCAGATTTTAAAATATGTCCATCCACAGCACGCTGACTGGCATTCAGCCACCGGAGGATTTCCTGCATGGGGTGCTGGTGAGCAATAACAGCTGAGTTGTCATCATCGTTCTTCCCAAATTGGTCTGAGGCTCCGGCTCATTGCAGACTTACACCAAACTCAGCAACCCACGTCGTTATTGCCCCTGTTTTATACACATGGGGCATGATGATGCCCAGCCCAGGCTTCAGATGCTGCCTTGTTATTATTATTATTATGATAATGAAGGATCCCAACCGAACGCCAATGGGGAGTTGACGTCGGCTTTAATGTGTCTCGTTCCGTTTGTACCTTTAATACCAGATGTGAGTGCACGTCATTCAGTTCCATCCCTAAAGATGCATCCAGCTTGACGACGAGTTGAGAATTGACAGAACACCTCCGGGATTCGTCCAGCATCGGTGCCTGACCTCACCGATGCACATCTGGATTATCAGCCATGTTCTTAATTCCCACAGACCCACTCTAGAATGTTGTGGAAAGCCCAGTGGAGGTTATTCCGGCTGTGAAGCGGGTGTCATAAACCCCCCCCCCCCCCATAAAGCAACTCAAGAAACTGATGGGTCTGCTTGTTGGCGCACATTAGTTGTGAGTGTCTCCTGGTATTAGTTGTCGTTGACACGACTGTTTGCCCCTTGTGTCAGGTAAAGCCTCCGTCTCAGACCAGATGGAGGCATTATGTGTGTGTATGTGTGTGTGTGTAAAGGTGGTGGTGGTGGTGGGGAGGGGGTGTCGTAGGTTTGTGAGGGTGGCAGAACTAAGGATGGCCATTAGACCACGGCTCAGAGACAAGAAGCACAGGTGCCAAGCCGGGGTCATCACACTGATAGAGAGAACCAGCAGCTGACTCGGGGTCAGTGATCTCCGGGAAAACTAAGTGTATTTGTTTCTCCTTTTGGTGGAGGAGAACCGGGGAGAACGGCAGGTGCCATTTGTCTTTCGTTGTCAGAACCAGATAAACACAGAGAATACATAGAAGAAGGTTTATATGGCAACCCGTCCGTGTGTATTAATTCAACGATGCCGTTAAACGTCCTCCACTCGTACCAGCAACACGTTAATAGCACGCCACCATGTTGGTGTCACTGCAGAGCTGAGACTTAGCCACCTACCAAATGACCAACTCTGGACCAATTGTACCTATTGGTGTCCCTGATCTTTAGAGAACATCAGACTATCCATCCATCCATTATCTTCCTCTTTAGCCTCTACTTGGGTCATGGTGGGGTGGGGGGGGTGGCCCATGCCCATTCAGGAGAAAACGTTTTGGGCGCTGGGTAAATACACCCAGAACAGGGTGCCAATCTATCACTCACACACAAACACACTCTATATGGGGCAATTTGGAGAATTCAATTGACCTTGAGCCATGTTTTTGGACTGTGGGAGGCAACCGGAGAACCCGGAGGAAACCCACGCAGACAATGGGAGAACATTGAAAATCCACCCAGATTGAAATATGAACCGGGAATCCGGAGAACATGCCAACCACTAAGCCACGTGCCGCCCTGAACATGGGATTATTTGGTTGGACGGGGGGTTCTGCAGGACGCCCTCAAAGGACTTTGATAAGTTTTTAATTGGTAAATACAGGTCACATGATCACCACACGTCTACATGGCTGTCCTACACTGCTCAAAGAGGACGAGTCCCCCACTGAGCCTCGGTCCTCACAAGGTTTCTTCCTTAAGATAACAACACAACAGGGAGCTATTTCTTGCCACTGACTGTGGGAGGAAAGCAGAGAACCCAGAGGAAACCCACGCAGATTGGGAAGCGAACTGGGAATCCCCAGTGACGAGAGGAGAACGTGCCAACCACCAAGCCGCCGTGCCGCCCTGAACACGAGACTATTAATATAAAATACGTAAAGATAAGTGTAATTTAAGGTCATTGTTCGTTTCCTGGCGGCACGGTGGCTTAGTGGTTAGCACATTCGCCTCTCAGCACTAGGGATTCCCGGTTCGAATCCCCATCTGGGTGGAGTTTCCATGTTCTCCCCGTGTCTGCGTGGGTTTCCTCCGGGTTCTCCGGTTTCTTCCCACAGTCCAAAAAACATGGATCAAGTTAATTGAATTCTCAAAAATTGCCCAATTTAGAGTGTGTATGTGTGAGTGAGTGTGTGCCCAGCGATGGATTGGCGTCCTGTCCTGGGTGTATCTGCCCAGCGCCCGAGACGTTCTCCCCTGGATGGGCATGGGGAACCCCACCGCGACCCTAATAGAGGATAAGCGGAAGATAATGAATGAATGAATGAATGAATGTTCGTTTCCTTCAGTCTGGTTCGGATGGTCGTTCAAATCGCCACACCGACCAAATTATTTACCCTCCACGGGACGCGTACCGTCCTATTAGGAAACATCTAGACGTGAATTAGCAGACGACCGCGAGGCCTTTAAACGGACGCCAGCCCACCGCATTAGGTAATGAGGGTTTGCCGTTGCAGAGACGGATCACCCCCCCCCCCTTCCCAGAATCCCGGTGCTGTCTGGTTTCTAACACATGGGTGGGCTTGATGTCTTTCCTCTGTGAGGTACCATTTGGAGCCCAGTTTTGACAGTTGGGAATGGATACGTCGCATGGATGTTGCTGTAATTGCATCTGGTTGCATCATGAAAAAGTAATAATTCTCTGTCAAGGATGTCAAAGTGTCAGCGTTCAGCAGAACTGATAAGATGTCAGAGTTGGGAAGAGTTTAAGCCTCCTCCCAAAGTCAAGCCCCGGAGAGCCGCGGGAAATCAAGGCGTGCACGAGGCGCCTGTTCGTTAATGTCTTTTATTTGGTAGATTGGCGGGAATGTCAAGTGGCGCAAACTGTTGCCAACGTTTGTTTATGGCTGCATGAGGAAGGTGTGTGCAGGTGGTTGAGCTCGGGCGATGGGATAGGCCCAGAACGACATCGTGACTCGTGTTATTGGAAATTTTTTAAATTATTTTATTTCCCCTAATGGGCGTCACGGTGGCTTAATGGTTAGCGTCCTCCTCCCGCTTGGAATCCCAATCTGGGTGGAGTTTCCATGTTCTCCCCGTGTCCGCGTGGGTTTCCTCCGGGTTCTCTGGTTTCCTCCCACAGTCCAAAAACATGGATCAAGTCAATTGAATTCTCCAAAATGCCCCATATAGTGTGTGCGAGGGCGGCACGGTGGCTTAGTGGTTGGCATGTTCTTCTCTCAGTGCTTGGTGCAAATCCCAATCTGGGGGGAGTTTCCATGTCCTCCCCGTGTCCGCGTGGGTTTCCTTCGGGTTCTCTGGTTTCCTTCCACAGTCCAAAAACCACGGATCAAGGTCAGTTGAATCCTCCAAATTGCCCCATATAGTGTGTGCGACGGCGGCACAGTGGCTTAGTGGTTGGCATGTTCTCCTCTCAGCACTAGGGATTCCCGGTTCGAATTCCAATCTGGGTTGAGTTTCCATGTTCTCCCCGTGTCTGTGTGGGTTTCCTCTGGGTTCTCCGGTTTCCTCCCACAGTCCAAATACATGGATCAAGTCAATTGAATTCTCCATATTGCCCCATATAGAGTGTGTGTGTGTGAGTGAGTGTGCGCCCAGCGATAGATTGCCCCCTGTACTGGGTGTATCTGCTCAGCGCCCGAAACGTTCTCCCCTGGATGGACCTACGCCCCCCGTGACCCTAGTAAAGGAAAAGTGAAAGAAAATGGATGGATGGGTTTTTTTATGGTGCACTGGGTAACACGTGTGCCAAACATTCGAATGCCAATCTGGGTGGAGTTTGCATGTTCTCCTCCGTGCTCTCCGCTTTCATCCCACAGTCCAAAAACATGGATTCAAGGTAAACTGAGTGAGTGTGTGCCAAGAAATAGAGCGATAGCCCTGTCCTGGGTGTATCTGCTCAGCACCCCAAACTTTCCCCCTTAAATAGGCATGGGGAACTCCCCCCCCCCACCCCCTACCCCCGCCCCTCCCGTAACCCCCATGACCCCAGTCCCTGGCATAGAGTTAAGCAGAAAACAATTAATGGATGGAAACCTCTAAGCACTTTATGGTTTTTCTTTAAGGTTCCCCGCCTCTAGAACCATTTTTCCGCAGAACCCGTCATTTTGGAGTGAATATGATCAGAACTGTGTGCAGACGACTTAAAGAACGCCACTCGTATACCTCTTAATACCACCCTGCGTTTGCCTCTGACATTTTCACGGGGTAAACTTCAGCAGCTGGTTATTGACTCTTTATAGGCATCAACTGCGCAACCATCCCACTAAGGAAGCAGCTCAAGGCCTCATCCTTTAGTTAAACAGACCCAGCATGCACAGATCAGGAGGCGAGGGCCTAACAGGTGCCGTTCAGAGGAGATTAGTTGCCCCCCCAAATACGTCGCATTGATCCCATTGTATTTTAATGAACTGCTCATGGAGTCGCTTAGCGCCGACCGGAGAGGGACATGGACTGCCATAATGAAACGCCAAGGACGGGTTCGCAGGGAGGTAGGGATGGGGGTGAGGAAGGGAGGGCGCCGAGGGGTTTTTACCATTAGGTTCCCAGAGATGTGCTAATCAGCCGGTCGGCCCGGATCGCCATGACTGTCCAGGCTCCCACTGCGGCCTCCTTTCTCCTTTCACTTGCCTCCCATTCACTGGGTTTGTGTACGCTTCGGATTGCGGGCGCGGGAAGATTAGCTGACCTTCTGGTCGCCGCGGGGACCCGGCGGTGCAATGGAGACAGACACAGGCACACAAAGGCAAACAAAGCTAGCGTGCACATCGAGCCACCGCGACTATTCCCAAACAAACAAAACAAACGCCACCGCGAGCCGGCTTTCTGCTGCCCCTGTGTGGCCGAGATCATCGGAACAGCACACAAAGGCCCCAGTGTCCTGGCAAGTTGTGCTTCTTCCCCCGTATCCCATGAGGCCTGCGTGTAATTAAGCACACATGCTCGTTAGCGGCTTGGCCTTCTCCTTGTTCGCTCACCTTTACGTAGATCGCGCCATCCATACACACAATCCCCCCCCCCCACCACCACCACCACCACTCCCGCTCTCGGTGGTTTGTCAGCTGAAGTGATGGCCTCCCTCTCCCACCCCCGAGTGGCATTTAACTATTCTCATTTGCATGTACATGCCCTCGCTGTGTGGCCGGCGAGCCGCTGAGATTGATCAACAGCACAGCGGCGGGTTTTATTACATGTCAGTCAGAGGCAGAAACCATACGCAGTGGGCATTCGCACAAACATAGGCACGCATTCGCGCGCACGCTGCCGGGTACGGAGTGAACGCTTTAAAGGATGAGAATGAGCAGCGTTTAGACTCATGTTCTACGTCATTTGGTTTTCGTTCCGCAGTGTGACACTGTGCGCAGTCACTCACATTGTTAATTTATGCTAATTACATGGTTTAAAATGGCCTTAATTGGTAGCTGCGAATATTGTAAACCATATTAAGTCATTTTGAATTGCATAGCCATTAAAACCAAAGAGAAAACCAATATTTTACGCGTTGCAGTGTGAGGTGGAAATAGCAATTCGCCAAAGTCAGAGTGCACCAGGCTTTTAATTAATGTTAATTAATTTTTTTAAATGGTCTTAATTGCTGGTTGCGAAAACTGTAGACCATATTAAGTCATTTTGAATTGCTTAGACACTTGAAAACCTAAGAGAGGACCAATATTTTACGCGTTGCAGTGTGTGGTGGAAATAGCAATCCGCGAAAGTCAAAGTGCACCAAGCTCTTAATTAATGTGAATTACATTTTTAAACGGCCTTAATTGGTAGCTGTGAAAATTGTAGACCATATTAAGTCATTTTAAATTGCATAGCCATTAAAACCAAAGAGAAAACCAATACGTGTTGCAGTGTGTCGTGGAAATAGCAACCTGCCAAAGTCAGAGCGCACCAGGCTCTTAAAGAGAATGTTCTCTTTGGGCAAAGTTCCCCATGCCCATCCAGGGGAGAACGTTTCGGGCGCTGCACCCAGGACAGGGGGGCAATCTATCGCTGGGCACACACTCACTCACACAGACACACTCTATATGGGGCAACTTGGAGCATTCAATTGACCTTGATCCATGTTTTTTGGACTGTAGAAGGAAACCGGAGAACCCGGAAAAAACCCAAGCGGACACGGGGAGAACGTGGGAACTCCACCCAGATTAGGATTCGAACTGGGAATCCCTAGTGCTAAGAGGAGAACATGCCAACTACTAAGCCACCGTGTCGCCAAATCTAATCTAATCTTATAATCGCTTAAAATCTTGTAAAAATCAATGAATCAGAAGGTTTTTTCGGTTCTAAAAATGGACAAACCATCTAATCTGATCGGTGAGACAGTAGACAGACACCCCCCTCCCCCCCCCCGCCCCCCTCGCCTCGAGTCGTGTCGCGTTTTCCTGTACAGCTCTGAAGAATTACAGCGTCCTAACTCCAGATCTCGTCGTGTAACACGCTCCACATATATTGGCTCCTGCCAGTTTTGCCCCCGCCAACAACCCCGCCGCCGATAATATCACAATCTGGGAGGGTAAATCAGCAAATGGCTGAATCTGCCCGAGGAAGCTGGCGGGTTCCGTGTTTGTTCGTTCCATTGTTCTTTAAGGAAACTGTTTTTAACTTCGGCAGAGCCGAGACGGCCACGTCCCGGCCAGCTGCAGAGGCCGATGGGTATTAATATGCACGGAGGCAGGGGCGCGGGGACAAAGTGCTGATAATGAAGTGCGCAGGTTTGGAGGCGTGCAGAGCTTAAGAGCAGCCACAGGGGAGTCAGCACATGGTAAGCCATATGCCTTGGAAAACAAAGCAAGCCCCTTTGGGAGAGAGAGAGAAGAAATCTTGTTCGCTCGCTCTTACCCAGCCTGTCCATTCCTGAATTTCTTCTCCATCGTTCTCCCCGCTCACCCCTTCTGACCCCTGCATTCAGACCCACCTATGACACCTCTTTTTAAAGGTGATTGGAGGCAAGTTGGCTTGTCTTGATAGTGGGAAAAAATCGCCTCGGGCGTCTGCTGAACCTCCCGACTCTGCAGCCGTCGCCAGGTAGAGGTTCCGATTCGGGAAGGCATTACAATACCAACATTAGAGCTTCAACGCGCAGACAGTCAGATTTTTTGCCAAGCTCATTTTCCCCGGGAAGCGAGAAATGATGGCCGAGATCGTCGTCTCCCGGAGCTCATCTGAGCCCACCATCCTATATATATATGGAGTGAACACTGTGGACGAGGAGAATGAGCAGCATTTTGCGTCATGCTTTGCGTCGTTTGGTTTTATTACGCAGGGGGACACTGTGCACGGTCACTCATGATGCTTAATTTATGTTAATTACATGCTTTTAAACGGTCTTAATTGGTAGCTGCGAGAATTGTAAACCATATTAAGTCATTTTGAATTGCATAGACACTTGAAAACCAAAGAAAGGACCAATATTTTATGCGTTGCAGTGTCTGGTGGAAATAGCAATATGCCAAAGTCAGAGAGCGCCAGGCTCTTAATTAATGTTAATTACATTTTTAAAATGGTCTTAATTGCTAGTTGCGAAAATTGTAGACCATATTAAATCATTTTGAATTGCATAGACCCTGAGAGGGCCAACCCACTAAGGAGGTTCCCTGCGTAATTCTAGAAGCATTTGCTGAACCTCCCAAATCTGCGGCCGTCGCCAGGTGGAGGTTCCGATTCGGGAAGGCATTACAATACCAACATTAGAGCTTCAACGCGCAGACAGTCAGATGGTTAGCCGAGCCTATTTTCCCCGGGAAGCGAGAAATGATGGAGAAATCGTCGTCTCCCGGAGCTCATCTTAGCCCACCATCCTATATATGGAGTGAACACTGTGGACGAGGAGAATGAGCAGCATTTTGCGTCACGCTTTACGTCATTTGGTTTTATTATGCAAGGTGACACTGTGCACGGTCACTCATGATGCTTAATTTATGTTAATTACATGCTTTTAAACGGTCTTAATCGGTAGCTGCGAGAATTGTAAACCATATTATGTCATTTTGAATTGCATAGACACTTGAAAACTAAAGAGAGGACCAATATTTTATGCGTTGCAGTGTCTGGTGGAAATAGCAATATGCCAAAGTCAGAGAGCGCCAGGCTCTTAATTAATGTTAATTACATTTTTAAAATGGTCTTAATTGCTAGTTGCGAAAATTGTAGACCATATTAAATCATTTTGAATTGCATAGACCCTGAGAGGGCCAACCCACTTGCCCAATTCTAGAAGCATTTGCTGAACCTCCCAAATCTGCGGCCGTCGCCAGGTGGAGGTTCCGATTCGGGAAGGCATTACAATACAGACAGTCAGACAGTCAGATGGTTTGCCGAGCCCATTTTCCCCGGGAAGCGAGAAATGATGGAGAGCTCGGCTTCTCCCGGAGCTCATCTTAGCCCACCATCCTCGAAGGCTGAGTCCATGCCGTCCCCGGGGATTTCTCTGGAGTAATCCAGTCTGCGGCTTTCCCTTACACCAACTCCGGGATCAGCCCTTCTCACACAAGTAATTAGAAGATAATGGGGAGTAATGCCGCCCGATCTGTCCCCATTACCTCCTGGTGCTGCCTGCACAGCGCCATCTGATGCCCAATCCTGGCAGATCAGAACTTCATTAATCTACTTTAGTTTTCTGTAATCCATCTAGCCGCATGAGAAGTGTGCGTTAAGAATACTGTGTGGATACAGGGAATTGTAACTGTATATGAAAAAGGGGTGGTGGTAGGACGGCATCCACAAAATAGATGATCTGTCTGTGGGCGGAGTGGGCGTCTGAGTCATGCATTTATTAATTAATTAACACAATACCAGGATGGGTGACACGGTGGCTTAGTGATTGGCATGTTCTCCTCTCATATCCCAATCTGGGTGGAGTTTCCATGTCCTCCCCGTATCCGTGTGGGGTTCCTCCGGGTTCTCCGTTTTCCTCCCACAGTCCAAAAACATGGATCAAGTCAATTGAGTTCTCCAAATTGCCCCATATAGAGTGTGTGAGTGAGATTGGCACCCTGTCCTGGGTGTATCTGCCCAGTGCCCGAAATGTTCTCCTCTTGGATAGGCATGGGGAACCCCCCCGCAACCCTAATAGAGGATAAAGTGGAAGATAATGGACAAAGAAAGTCCATTGAGGGTGTCCTGCATAATAGATGGATGGATAGATTCCGGGCGGCACGGTGGCTTTGTGGTTTAGCACGTTCTCCTCTCAGCACTAGGGATTCCCGGTTCAAGTCCCATTCTGGGTGGAGTTTCCATGTTCTCCCCGTGTCCGCGTAGGTTTCCTCCGGGTTCTCCGGTTTCCTCCCACAGACCAAAAACATGGATCAAGTCAATTTAGTTCTCCAAATTGCCCCATATAGAGTGTGGAGGAGTATGTGCCCAGAGATAGATTGGCGTCCTGTCCTGGGTGTATCTGCCCAGCGCCCGAGACGTTCTCCTCTGAATGGGCATGACCCTATGACCCTGTGACCCTATAGATGGATGGATAAAAATGATTTCTTGGTTCTTCCATGGTTTCTTCCTTATAAGGGAACCATAACAGGGAGATTTGTCTTGCCACTGTCACTTCGGCTTGAAAAAATATGATGAAAATCCAACTAATGTTTATTTTTAAGACATTTCCACTTCAACTTGAATGCGTTAAAGATTGTGTTTACGTCGTTTGTATTTTCATTCCCATCATTTCAGTTATGGCAAATATCCCACGGAACAATGTGCGTTCTCCAACTGTCCCTGTCCAGCAGCAATCTGCCTTTGTGTGCACAGGAAAGCTGTGAGCTCTAACCACCGCGGCTTTCCTCTGTGTTTGTTTATGTCTAACGAGTTACCATAATTGTATTGTCCTACCCAGATGCAAACGGCTAACGCAAATATCCACCGCCGCTTTGTTTGCCCGTGTAGTTTCCAGCTCAATCCCAGAGTTGATTGTAACACTGAATGTAAGGCCATGCGGACTGAGAGGGCAGGCCTCTCTTAGCTGGTGTTCTATTCACACCTGAACTCAACTTTCTCCTCACAAACGGGCCGGGCGTCCGGCGGTGCGCCCATACGCTGCGCCGTGCGGTTTCAAAAAGTACAAAGTACAACGGGCCAGCTTTAAAAAAAACACTACATCATGTCTAACCATCAGCGAGGTGCCAAACTCAAGCTACATGCACAGCTTTAGGTAACTGACCCCGCTTAGTAACCCTTGAATGCCCAAAGCTCAGGGTTACAGGTGCTTTCTAATTGACACTGGTCTTCCTGGACCCTTGAAATTCTGAGGACAAGGCTCCCTGTTTTGTCTAAGCCTTAAGGGGTCATCATGCAGCTATTCATATGCATAACAACCTACAGCCCACCCACCCCCTCTGCCTCACAGGTGACACGCTGGGGTAAAAACGGAATTCAAAGGTAAATTCCGCCTAATGCGATGTAATAACAGACATTCTGCAATGAAAGTTTAGGGAAATTGAACATACTTTCAGTGACTAAAAATAAAATGAAACAGATATCTACAGACTTTTAAACACAGTCCTCAAACTAATTTTATGGCAAACTGTGTTTTTACACCTAAATGTAGACATGCATACATATAGATAAGATAAGACATATAGATGTACCTAAGTTTATTTTTAGAAGTCGTACTTTGTTTTCGTTTATAATGAAAACACAATGGGTGGCACGGTGGCTTAGTGGTTGGCACGTTCGCTTCTCAGCGCTAGGGATTCTTGATTCGAATCCCCATCTGGGTGGAGTTTCCATGTTCTCCCCGTGTCTGCGTGGGTTTCCTCCGGGTTCTCCAGTTTCCTCCCACAGTCCAAAAACATGGATGAAGTCAATTGAATTCTCCAAATTGCCCCATATAGAGTGTGTCTGTGTGACTGAGTGTGTGCCCAGCGATGGATTGGCACCCTGTCCTGGGTCCTCTGCCCAGCGCCCGAGACGTTCTCCCCTGGATGGGCATGGGGAAACCCACCGCGACCCTAATAGAGGATAAAGCGGGTGATAATGAATGTATGAATGAAAACACAATAATTGAGTTGCGCTTTTTTTGCGATTTTATTTCGCATGCTTATTGTTTTGCGTGTACATACATTTTTGTTAAATAAAACTTACCGATAAGGGCGGCACGGTGGTTTAGTGGTTTGGCACGTTCGCACGGTTCGAATCCCAATCAGGCTGGAGTTTCCATGTTCTCCCTGTGTCCGCGTGGGTTTCCTTTGGGGTCTGTGGTTTCCCATCACAGTCCAAAAACATGGATCAAGTCAATATATACACATATAGTATGTGAGCGTGTCTGTGTGAGTGTGTGCCCAGCGATGGATTGGCGCCCTGTCCTGGGTGTATCTGCCCAGCGCCCGAAACGTTCTCCCCTGGATGGGCATGGGGAACACCCCGCGACCCTGATATAGGATGAAGCGGAAGATAATGAATGGATGGACTTACAAATGAGAACTTACAATTGAGTACAGTAAAACTGTTTAGTGATTCTGCCTTACAGACGGAGTTGGGAAGGTCGTTCCACCATTTTGCAGTGGTGAACGCCACGGGGTGAGAGTTAGCTCTTCATTGAGGTGGAACCACCAGGGGGCGATCATCACCGGAGTGAAGTGAACGAGTCGGAGTGTATTTTAAAAAGATAGAGTGAAGGTAGGAGGGGGAAGAGCCAGAGATGTAGGCGAGAGTCAGTGACTCCCCCTATAAAGAACCATTACAATTACCATTATCTTCCGCTTTCTCCTCTATTAGGGTCGCGGTGGGGTTCCCCATGCCTATCCAGGGGAGAACGTCTCGGGCGCTGGGCAGATACACCCAGGACAGGGCGCCAATCTCTCGCTGGGTACACACTCACTCACACAGACATGCACGCATACACACTCTATATGGGGCAATTTGGAGAACTCAATTGACTTGAACCCGGAGGAAACCCACGCCGACACGGGGAGAGCATGGAAACTCCACCTAGATGGGGATTCGAACCGGGAATCCCTAGTGCTGAGAGGAGAACATGCTAAACCACTAAGCCACCGTGCCGCCGAGTTGGGAAGGTCGTTCCACCATTTTGCAGTGGTGAACACCACAGAGTGAGAGTTAGCTCCGCGGTAAGGTGGAATTGCCAGGCAGCGATCATCACTGGAGTAAAGTGAACGAGTCGGAGTGTGTTTCAAAAAGATTGAGTGAAGGTAGGAGGGGGAAGAGCCAGAAATGGTTCTGTAGGCCAGAGTCAGTGACTCCCCCTATAAAGAGTCAGTGACTCCCCCTATAAAGAGTCAGTGACTCCCCCTATAAAGAACCTTTATTTGAAATCATTTTTAGTTTGACGTCTTAACCAAAAACTTAACCAATAGACGTCGTCACCAGTGGCGATCTTGAGCCTGTTCGAAATTGTGGTCTCTATTAAACAATCCAGTCTTTGAAGCGAAGCCCACCCTGGTTTGCCGATGTTCCATGCACCCATTCTCATCATGAGCCATTTGCCGGCTCCCGATGCCGATGGAAAACAATGTCCTCCTCCACCCAAACACACGATTACTCTCTCCCGCCCTCTCTCTCTATTCTACTAATTTGTTCTCGCTGTAAACCTGGCTCTTTATTGAGATGCTAACTCCCTTTATGAGCCCCTAATCCTGTAGCACGGGGGATAATTTACAGGGCATTTACATGAGGAATGCCAGCTAATTGGGGCATGTGTCTGAATAAGCCTACACCACGCCTCTGCACTACTGATGAGCTTTCTCTGGGAGTGACATCATCCCGGTCGCCTTAATAACCTTCTCCCGACAGTAAAACGCCATTCGCGGCTCAACTCAGAAGCCTCTTAAAGGCTCCCTCACCCCCAGCCTGCACCGCCAGATGATGGAGCTGCGGTCAAGTGAATGCTTGATCTAGAGACGAGCTCTGCATCTCCAGACCCCTCGCTGCATTCTCCTCATCCCTGAAGCAGAGCTTCATCATTACGTTCTCAGCGATTAACATAATCGTATGCAACCCACTCGTGATGTATTGCTCTACAAGATGCGACGAAGTTAACATTAGCACCATGATAAACTGCCTAGCTAAATGCTAATAGGCTAGTTCGTTACGAAACTCAAATGCGAAAAATCGTATTAATCTTCTCTGGGGTTGACGGGTTCGTCTTTTTAAGTGCACGCCAACACAAATCCTCGTACTACTATGTCATAATAGCACGAGGGCTCCATAGTAGTAGTTTTTAGGTACTGGGAACCATTTCCTAACAGGCTGTTAGCTGCACCGTTGCTTCGATTACCACGACATGTGACATACTTACCCTTTAGGACCCTGCGGAGGATTAAATACTTCTGTATGTAAGTATGGTGGAGGTAGTATTATGTTGTGGGGATCTATATATCTATGTGTATATCTATATATTATCTTCCGCTTCATCCTATATTAGGGTCGTGGGGGGGGGTTCCCCATGCCCATCTAGGGGAGAATGTTTCGGGCGCTGGGCAGATACACCCAGGACAGGGGGGGCAATCTATAGCTGGGCACACACTCACTCACACAGACACACTCTATATGGGGCAATTTGGAGAACTCAATTGGCTTGATCCATGTTTTTGGACTGTGGGAGGAAACAGGCAAACCTGGAGGAAACCCACACGGACACGGGGAGAACATGGACACTCCACCCAGATGGGGATTCGAACCGGGAATTCGAACCGCGCGGCGATATATATAGGGGGGTTCGTGGGGTTCCCCTTGCCCATACTGGGGCGAACGTTTCGGGCTCTGGGCAGATAGACCCAGGACAGGAGGCCAATCTATCGCTGGGCACACACTCACTCACACAGACACACTCTATATGGGGCAATTTGGAGAACTCAATTGACCTCGAACCTTGATTTTGGACTGTGGGAGGAAACCGGAGAACCCAGAGGAAACAACCCTCGTTCATGTTATGTTCAAATAGCAAGAGGGCTACACAGTAGTAGTACTGCTAACCATTTCCCAACAGGCTGGCTATCAGCTGCACCGTTGCTTCGATTACCACCACATATGACGTACTTACCCTTTAGGACCCTGTGGAGGATTAAATACTCTTTGGAAGCACCAGAAATTGCCACAAGATGTCTCACCACCTCTACGTTGTTCGAGCCGGAACACCAGTGATCGGTGGCCATGTGTAGTTAACGTTATGAGGGGTTAGTGTTTAATATACTTCATTAGGTTTAAAGGTGAACTCTCATCAGTCATAGTAATAGACAGTGGTACAAATGCCCTGATGTCATTCTAACATAGAAAGCTAAGTTGCTAGGCTACACGAAATCTAACGTCCAGCTAAGGCTCACAAATGGAATGAATTTGAATGACCTTTAATGCGCTTTAAATACGTCTCCTCGCCCAATAGATGCGCCATGATGACTGGCTGTGACACGCAGGCACTTAAGTTGAATGGGGCTCAATAGGCCCCCTTCAGTTTGATTGAACACATCTCCGGTCCTCATGCAGCTGTCACCTTTGGCTAACTGCCACACACGGGGCTGGAAAAGCCCGGCCCCGAGATCCCCGGCATTACACCTCACAAGGGCCGACCCCTGACCCCGCCGTGGCCGCCAGGCTCCTTTCCGCCTGCTGAGTGGCCCTTTAGGTTCTCTGCCCTGTAACTACATTCTTGGGTCTGAATGAGAGGAGCCCGAGTCCGGCCCGCCTCACAAATCTTCTTCCCTCTCATTTCCATTTGCTCGTTTTTTTATAGCGTCACGGTTATAGATTGGGCTTTGTCTGGCTGCGCGTGTACCTGCGCCGGCCCCAGCTGCTGCTCATTAATAACCTGGTCTGGTGCCTGCACCGCGCCCGGCCAGCTAGTTAGCAGCCAACAGCACTATAATGCAAAGGAGCCCAGGGTATATAAACACACACACCCTGGGCTCCTTTGCAATGATATATGTCTATATACATATATATACAGCACTAAAATGCGAAGGAGCCCAGGATATATATATATATATATATATATATATATATATATATATATATATATATATATATATATATGAGAGAGAGAGAGAGATAGATAGATAGATAGATAGATAGATAGATATAGATATACTGTGTACATACATATATATATACATACATATACATACATACATACATACACCCATCCCGGGCTCTTTTGTTATTATATATACAGCGCTAAAATGCGAATGTGTATGTATGTGTGTATATATATATATATATATATATATATATATATATATATATATATATATATATATATATATATATATATATATATATATATATATATACGTGGGCGGCACGGTGGCTTAGTGGTTTAGCATGTTCTCCTCTCAGCACTAGGGATTCCCGGTTCGAATCCCCATCTGGGTGGAGTTTCCATGTTCTCCCCGTGTCTGCGTGGGTTTCCTCCGGGTTCTCCGGTTTCCTCCCACAGTCCAAAAACATGGATCAAGTTAATTGAATTCTCAAAAAATTGCCCCGTTTAGAGTGTGTTTGTGTGAGTGAGTGTGTGCCCAGCGATGGATTGGCGCCCTGTCCTGGGTCTATCTGCCCAGCGCCCGAGATGTTCTCCCCTGGATGGGCATGGGGAACCCCACCGCGACCCTAATAGAGGATAAGCGGAAGATAATGAATGAATGAATGAAATGAATATATATATACATATACATACATACATACATACACCCATCCCGGGCTCTTTTGCAATTATATATACAGCGCTAAAATGCGAATGTGTATGTATGTGTGTTTATGTGTGTATATATATATATATATATATATATATATATATATATATATATATATATATATATATATATATATATATATATATATATATATATATATATATATATATATATATATATATATATATATATATATATATATATATATATATATATATATATATACACACATACACGCACATACATACACACACACCCCGGGCTCTTTTGCAATTATATATACCTTGCACTGAAATGCGAAGGAGCCCGGGGTCTGTGTGTATATATATATCAAAACATCTTGTAAAAGCAGCTCCACTTTGTTGATCTCTGGTTTTCCTCCACTCTTGTTCTTCCTCCTGCCGAGTTAGCATGCTAATGAGTTAGCTGGTGCACACAGGCTCTATTGTTGGACACGGCGATTGCCAGAAGTCCCGAAATCTGCTGTCCTGATCTTCGCTTTAGGAGCCAGAGGGGAATAAAGGCCTTGAAATAGGATTTATTTAGCACGCCTCATCAAAAGGGAATTAGCATGCTCGAGCGCGCGAGGGCGACACAATGAGAGGATAAAGTGGCAAGGACACGACGAGTCGGTGTCTCCCCCGAAAATATACACTAGTCTGGCTGAGATCAGAGCCCGTCCCACGACCGTGCCTCAAGGACACCGGTCCACACCAAACGAGAAGTTCGTCAAGGTTAAGCAGCGAGGGCTCAGTGTTTTCAGCTCCACTCATCATATACTGGACCAGTTAAAGATTGGACACGCCCCCTTTTTGCTCCACTGATAGTCCACACTTACTGTAAAGATGGACTTTGTAGTTCTATGATTACAGACTGTTTATGGACTACAGTACATACCATGTACTCTGTTCTCTAATGGTCCAGACCCCAATAGTACCCCCACAGAGCAGGTATTATATGGTGGGTGCATTATTCCAACAGTATCACTAGTGCACTGCTGCACTAAAACCCCCGCACCGCATCAGTGTCACTGCAGAACGGACAATAATCCACCACCCAAGTGATACCTGTAGAATATCTGTGATGGGCCTGACCAACAGGGAACAGAGAATCAACAGAAAACAGATGGACTACAGACAGTGATTGTAAAACTACAATGTCCATCGATAGGGTAAGGATATAGACAATGGAGCAAGAAGGGGGTGTGTCCAAAAGTTGGAGTTGGAGTCAAGGCTTTGTAAGTCCCTACAGTTTACATGCTATTTGGGTGGTGTATGATTCTCAGCGGCGGACACGCAGGCATAGTGGTTTAGCATGTTCTCCTCTCAGCGCTAGGGATTTCCAGTTCGAATTCCCATTTGGGTGGAGTTTCCATGTTCTCCCTGCGTCCATGTGGCTTTCCTCCGGGTTCTCCGGTTTCCTCCCACAGGCCAAAAACATGGATCAAGGGCAAATGAATTCTCCATATTGCCCCATATAGTGTGTTTGTGTGAGCCCAGTGATGGATTGGCTTCCTGTCCTGGGTGTATCTGCCCAACACCTGAGACGTTCTCCCCTGGATGGGCATGGGGACCCTAATAGAGGATAAAGCAGAAGATGATGGATGAATGATTCTCAGCACTGATATGGTGGTGTGTTATTGTTCGTGAATTCTTCACTCAGCCAGCAGGGCCCTAGTTGTCCATAATGGCGTTTGTGCACTCAGCACCAAATAATGCAAGCCTGCTACAATCTAACATTAAAAGAACCCCTCCACACAGTTCACTGAGATCTAAACCGGTGCACGGCGAGAGATCAGTAACATCCCTCACCTCTCCCGCCCGCTTAACCATCGCTTAAAAAAATCACTACGTCCTCTAATATACAGCTAAGCGCTCGCTTTGAGGCCGATCCAGGCCCTGATTTTGCTCCGCTTGCATAAAGTCGTCCGGCGTAGTTGCCAAACGAGCAGGCGGACGGAAAGCGGCGAGGCATTAAAGCAGCGTTGCATATTTGTGCCTCGGGCGGCTCAACCTGACCTGAAGAGTTACATCATCTATAAAACCTTCGATTCCTGTGTCTTTGGCGTTTCGCCCGCGCGCCCGCGTTTGTATGTCTGTCAGACTCAATGAAAATGGCTCGGAGGCATCCGGCTTGAGACGTGCAACAAGCAACAAGCAGTGTGTAAACAAAAGTAAACAACAGCCTTAAGTATTGTTCAGCCTTAAGCCTTCCACCTGCCACATCACATACATCACTGATGAAACACCGCGCAACGGCGGCAGCAGACAAGTGCATATGAAGCTATATACACTGCAGTCATTCTATACGGGGATTTAGCTCTCTCGCTCGCTCGCTCTCTCTCTCTCTCTCTCTATTACTCTCGGAAAATAGTGTTGAAGCTGAAATATATAGGGACCTCAGTATAAACTAAACTGGTAGCACTGTTCATTTATATATATATAATTACATTTATTTTATATACTGTATATAGATATATTTATATATTATTATATAAAAATATAATAAATATAATGTATAATAATATAATATTCATTCATTCATTCATTATCTCCCGCTTATCCTCTATTAGGGTCGCGGGGGTTCCCCATGCCCATCCAGGGGAGAACGTCTCGGGCGCTGGGCAGATAGACCCAGGACAGGGGGGGCAATCTATCGCTGGGCACACACTCACTCACACAGACAAACTCTATATGCGGCAACTTTGAGAATTCAATTGACTTGATCCATATTTTTGGACTGTGGGAGGAAACCGGAGAACCCGGAGGAAATTCACGCAGACACAGGGAGAACATGGAAACTCCACCCAGATGGGGATTTGAACCGGGAATCCTTAGCGCTGAGAGGAGAACATGCTAAACCACTAAGCCACCGTGCCGCCCAATAATATAATATAATATATAATAATATATAAACCTAATATAGGATAAAGCGGAAGATAATGAATGAATGAATATATTATATTTATAGTTAAAATATTCATTCATCCATTCATTATCTCCCGCTTTATCCTCTATTAGAGTCGGGGGGGTTCCCCATGCCCATCCAGGGGAGAAAGTTTCGGGCGCTGGGCAGATACACCCAGGACACAGGGGGCAATCTATCGCTGGGCACACACTCACTCACACAGACACACTCTATATGGGGCAATTTTGGAGAACTCAATTGACTTGTATATATTTTTGGACTGTGGGAGGAAACTTGAGAACCCGAAACTCCACGCGGACACGGGGAGAACGTGGAAACTCCACCCAGATGGGGATTCGAACCAAGAATCCCTAGCGCTGAGAGGAGAACCACTAAGCCACCCGTAGTTGTATATATTATATGTATTATATATATTCATAGTTCATATTCAATTCTTTTTCACATATCTATATACTATTTTGATCTCATTCTCTTCTTTAGATTTTAAATTTTAACTATAACTTTAAAAGAACGGGGTTATCGGGGTCTGTGACCCATAATCTCTTTCTTGTCTCATGTGCCACATGTGATGTTAATGATAATAAAATTTTCTTGAATAGTTGTTAATTGCTGAAACCTGGGAAAAAAAACTTTAAGGTTTAGAACATCGCCTCCGTAGCTCCAGTCTGTGTGGCTCCTGCAGAGCCTGCATTCATGTTCTGGGTCTGAAATGTGCAACGCAGAGTACATTCTCGTGAAGTCATGCCCGATTTCCCGATCCGGTCTTAAGTTCTGCGGTTTTCCTCTTTTCGCGGCAAGTTCCAGGTCCTCGTTAGAAGGTCCCACTTGAAATGATTGCATCCAAACACGTACGACTGAAATGATAAGTACGAGGTTACACACGGGCCACGTTTCTAATAGTGCCTTTCCATCAGCGCCTTGATCCGCGCCGGGGAGTGCAGTGACGATCCAATTTGCATTTCTATTACGAGTTGATACTCCCCGCCTCGCTCGTTTCAGGGAAGAGAGAGAGAGTGTCGACGCAGTGCCTTATGGGTTTAATGTACACTCTTTGAAGGGAGAGTTATGCAGTGGAGACACACAGACTATGCATAAAGCTTAATACATACCATATAGTATGGTGGTGATGTCACAATGGTGCCCATTGCAAAGCCTTACTTTTATTTTATCTTATAACAAGGTCATTTTACATGAGCTCTTATCCCGAGTGACTCACTGATTGAGGTCAGAATACAGGGCTGATACAGCAACCCGTGAAGTTTGGGGTCTTGCTCAAGGATGTCCCAAGGACATCCCAACAACCCTGACATCAGCTACCACGCCCACCCAGCACATGGGTTTTGTTATGAGAAGAACTTAATATAGATATTTCTATAGCACTCGTTCATCCAAGGTCATGATATTTTTAAAACGTACCTTCGTCTTTTGTCACGATGTTAATCATAGTCTCCGGCAAGTTTGGTACCGCCAAATCGTTTGTACTTTCCAGCTCCTTGACTCTTAATGAATTTCTAATCATATTAGAAATTAGGTCACATGTCTTTTGAGCGGCAGTATCTCTCAGTCATTACACGAGACACTTTTACGAGTCCTTGAACATTCGGAGACTTCCTATTGACACAGCAACCCATGAAGTTTGGGGTCTTGCTCAAGGACGTCCCAAGGATAGCTTTTATTTTGTCTTATAACATGAGGTCATTTCACATGAGCTCTTATCCCAAGCAACTTCCAAGGACCTCACTGATTGAGGTCAGAATGCAGGGCCTGAAGTTTGGGGTCTTGCTCAAGGACGTCCAAAGGATAGCCCAACACCCTGACATCAGCTACCACGCCCACCCAGCACATGAAGTTTGTTATGAGAAGAACTAAACGTACCTTCGTCTTTGTCACAAAGGAACATCTCGAAGTTTAATAGCGCCAACTCGTTTGTATTAGAAATGCATATTAGAAAGGAGGCCACATGTCTTTCGAGCGGCAGTATCTCTCAACAGTCATTATACGAGACCCTTTTAGGACTCCTCGAACATTTGGAGACTTCCCGTTGATACAGCAGCCCATGAAGTTTGGGGTCTTGCCAAAGGACGTACCAAGGAAAGCCCAACAACCCTGACATCAGCTACCACGCCCACCCAGCACATGGAGTTTGTTATGAGAAGAACTAAATATAGATTTTTCCATAGCACTCATTCATCCAAGGTCATGATGTTTTTAAAAGATACCTTCGTCTTTCTCACGATGTTAATCATAGTCTCCGGCAAGTTTGGTACCACCAAATCGTTTGTATGTTCCAGCTCCTTGACTCTTAATGAATTTCTAATCATATTAGAAAGGAGGTCACATGTCTTTTGAGCGGCAGTATCTCTCACCAGACCCTTTTACGCCTCCTTGAACATCCGGAGACTTCCTTTGCCCCCACTGTATGCGTCTTAATCATTGTTGGGCTAATTCTGACCCACCTAAGTCCCTTCGCTCCACACTCCCAGCAGCCCGCACTTTTCGAGACTATCCAAACTCCATCAGTAAGCAGCTCGCTCCCCGGGCAGCCACTACTTCCACCCCTGCAGATCTATCTCGTCTGCGCGCCTGCGGCACCGATCATAGCCGAGGCGCATTATGTTGATTTATCGCTCCCAGCGCCGCTGAACAGCGATAGATCAGGAGAGCGGTGGGGGACCCAGGGAGCCGGAGCAGGGACATGGGACACTCTGGCCTCTCCGAAAAAACCCACCTATGATGAAGTGCTTTGTGACGCGCCGCCGTTTTTATTGCCACAATGAAACACGGCGTCCTGTGCGTGGCTTGTTCTGTATAATAATATCTATACACCGGTATTTTTTTTTTCTCTTAGGAAGCTCGGGTAATGTATACTGCATCTGACTTTTGCTGGGTGATATGTCTACCCTCGGCTTCCCAGTTTTTTTTTTTTTTTGTTGTTACTTTCTGCATTGCAGAACATGCTGCAACTGAATACATGTGTTGCATATAAAAGGCTGTTTGGAGAGTTGGAGGAGAGCGTGAAGTAAATAAATAGATGCTTCCCTCTCCAGGTATCTCCACTGAGATGTGTTGGGAGGAGGCGGTTTGGGCAGGCGGCATGCAGGCCTCCCTCCGTCTCTCTCTCTCTCTGTCTCTCTTA
Source organism: Corydoras maculifer (assembly GCA_019802435.1). Classification (NCBI taxonomy): domain Eukaryota; kingdom Metazoa; phylum Chordata; class Actinopteri; order Siluriformes; family Callichthyidae; genus Corydoras; species Corydoras maculifer. Next base: position 623,322 of record JAFMOD010000038.1, read on the forward strand.
CTGGAAGCTAGTTTTTATGGAATTCACGTTAAGTTTACATCAGGGCTTATGCAAGAAGACATATACAAACAGATACGCCCTTACTTGCCTTCATACCAACTATTAGTTTAATTGATTTAAATGTTTAACAAGGATTTGATCCGTTAGTCCAAATATCTATACGTTGTCTATAATATGTATGACTGATTAAAGGTGGATTAGTGATTGGCATGTTCGCCTCTCAGCGCTAGGGATTTCCGGTTCGAATCCCAATCTGGGTGGAGTTTCCATGTTCACCCCGTGTCCGCGTGGGTTTCCTCCGGGTTTTCCGGTTTCCTCCCACAGTCCAAAAACATGGATCAAGGTTAATTGAGTTCTTCAAATTGCAAATTGAAATTTTGATTTCTTTTAATTTACTTGTGTAAGTGTGTGTACAGTAAATGCGACGTGTATGTCCCACACCGTACACTCACAGGGAAAGGACGTGGCCATAAAATGCTCGGGTTATTAAATAAATAGGCAGAAAAACAAAATACAGACTGTGTTCAAACCTTTGCATGAGATGCTATTTATTAAGTGAATTGTTTGAATAACATTATTCATAGTTTTCATCCAACGCAGAAACAAAAATTAATATTATTAGATTGTACAGTTTCACACAGCGATGCATTGATCACGGATAAGCAGAGTGCCTGGTGGATTGAGTATTTTTTTTATATGTAAAGTACTGTAGCATCATATGGAAATACTATTTTCTTAATGTAACTATAAGCAGGAGGCCTCTCTGCTGCACCTGTTTGGTCTTCAGCAGGGAAAAGGATCGCCTCGGCTGCCTCATTCACACTCTTTTAAACTCTGATTAGTGATGGGATTATGTCATTAAAAATTCACCAGGCGCGTCCTGTTGCCGTATGGCTTCATCCAGCAGGCGCTTGGGCCCCTGCATCTGTGCGTCCAGGGACGACTGGAGCAGCGGCGGACGGAACAAGGCCCAAGAATGTACGTGTCAAGTTCCTTTTATTGTCCGGTGCAGTCTGGACTAAAGTGCTAACAATGGAGGAAAGAACCCCCCCCCCTTACACACTCCCACACACATACACACACACACACACACACACACAAAGCCATGGACTCTATTATCTTAGTAATTTCAATACAGTAATCTTATTTTCTGCATCAGCCACGGGGCCGTGGCAAATTTGCGTGCATGCGTGACGCGGGATTAGCACGCATTTTCCATCGTGTGGCAATCGCCAATTTGGGATTCTTGTGTTTGCAAGCGTGACGGGGGCTGGCGTGCGGCGTGTGAAGGTATAATATCAGATCTTACAGCAAAGGAGAGAGAGAGAGAGAGAGAGAGCGCGAGCGAAACGCAAGCTGTTTCCATTCTTCTCGTCTTCCGGTCCACTGGAAGAGTTGATGAGGTTTAAATGAAGCAGAATTAGAAGATCAAGCAGACAGAGCAAGGAGATGCTATCTTCCCAGCCCGCTCCCCCGGGACGCCAGCTGACCCGGGTGAAATGGAGACGACCGTGGAGAGCCTGGCCGCGGCGGTGGCGGCGGCGGATGTCCCTAAATGTGATAATCTCCAATCACCTCTAACATCAGTTCAGTCAAGACCCTGCTTAATGAGCTCACGGTCAATCAGGCGGAATGCCGCATCTCCCTCACTCGCTCGTTCGCGTTCTCTCTGTTCATTCTCCTGCTTGTTGTTCTTTTGATTTAATCCGCTTCTTTTCAGCTGATGCGAAAAGCCTATTACCCAGGCCTTGCTGCTTGTGCCTATCTAAATGCTAACGATGTGAACGTGACACCCAGGGATCCAGAGAGAGAGAGAGAGAGAGAGAGAGGGTGTACAAGAGATGGGCGATGTGTATATCCGGCACTACACAGCCTAATCTGATTGAGTCTCGAACCCTGATCCGTTGTGTTTTACCTTTGTTCCGTGGCTTGCCGAGGAGCTGGTGAGGAGGGGCGGGTGTTAGCTTAGCCTGGCTCGCCCTTCCTTGCGGGCTGACCCGGCCTGTTGAAGGTCAGTGGCCCTCATCAGCGCTCGCGTTTCCACTCCTCAACCCCAGCTGCCCCTCCACACTCGCGGCTTCTCATGCTTAGCTCGCATTAGGAAACCAGGGCAGTGTTATTGCTTTTAATTCTCTCCCCCATACGAGACTCACTCGTTATAGAGGTCGAAGGGTTGGCGTCAATAAAAGTTTTTTTTTATATATTTGTATATTATTACCATTGGGAGACTCGTGCATTCATTTTCTGATCGGGTTTTCCTTGTTAGGGGCATGCTGGGTGTGAGGACCGTGTAAGGACATTTTACCCGTTACCACGTGCACGGTATGCCACGGGGGTATGTAGTGGAAACCTGCACTGGCATGGGTAGAACGTGCACACTTTCCACCCTATCCCAGGACTTTTTTGCTATAAGGTGAGATGGCTGGGCGGCACGGTGGCTTAGTTTCATTGGCATGTTCTCCTCTCAGTGCTAGGGACTCTCGGTTCGAATCCCAATCTGGGTGAAGTTTCCATGTTCCCCCCGTGTCCGCGTGGGTTTCCTCCGGGTTCTCTGGTTTCCTCCCACAGTCCAAAAACATGGATCAAGTCAATTGAGTTCTCCAAATTGCCCCATATAGAGTGTGTCTGTATGTGTGAGTGTGTGTCCAGTGATAGATTGCCCCCCTGTCCTGGACCCTACTAGAGGATAAAGTGGAAGATAATGGATGGATGGATGGGTGAAATGGCTATCTATTGTGCTTCCATGCCAAAAATATTAAAGAACCGCAGTGTGGCTGGTCCTGATGATGTGAGACTCAGATCACGTCTTCATTACGAGTCATGAGAAATAAAATACGCGCAGAATGTTTGTATGTTCTTCCTAATTCCAAGTGGTACCGATCCCACATAGTTAGAATGAGATATATTGCCCCATGTATCATTGTGTTTTCAGTGTGTATGCCCTGTGATGGACAGGTGATCCGTGTCAGTGTGTCAGGAAAGGCTCGTCATCGGAACATGGGGATCACAAAAGGATTTTTGTTGTTGTTGCTGTAACAGATATCCACTAACATAACCCAGAACTTCCAGCTTTTTAATTACTTGGAATCACGATGCTAAACTGTACTTTTAAAAGGGTCACCATGTAAGGAGCCCTAAATTATTAATCCCTCTACACATTAGATACAGTACATATAAATAATTTATAGTGGAATTGTATGTATTATTTAAAATGTGTGGTTATTGAATGTAACAGCAGCCCTCAGCCTTTCATTACAAATGAGCCTCCAATGTTTTATTCTTATTCCAGAACAATGAAATTACACGTAGCCATTGATTTTCTCGATTGCTCCACATACTCAGACTGGAGAGTTGTGATTTTGGATGTGCACGCCGGAGGTGGATTTCTGCTTGCCCTCTTCCACTGTGATATCTGTAATGGAGACCTGATTGCTTGTGGCTGGTGTAGTGGGCCAGAAAAGCCTGGGGTAAAAGCCCTGGGTCACCTTGCGAACGGAGTGGTGTCTGTCGTACGATCTGGCGTGTATCGCCGAAAAGCCTCGGCCTCCTTTCCCGAACACATTAGCCACGTTATCACCTCCGTATCGCTCCCGAGCCGTCCCCCCCCAAAAAAAAAACAAGACGGAGACTTTGCCGAGAGACGTGTGTCCTCGGCGTCCTTTACGGTTTACTGCAGCCTGACTGTCCCCTGTGCATAACAAGGCCCTCCTGTTTTTTCCCGATTCTCCTGCTTCAGATTTGTGTTTGATTTCACGCCGGCCAACGAAACAGCGGTAGGTGAGACGGGGAGTGAACAATCAATCTTTGTAATGCGATCGGAGGGTGGTGCGGTGTGAGTAAATGTTTGCACAGGCACTTATCCAGGCCTGCCATCAAAACCATCCTAGTGGAAGAGGGAATCAATCCGGGGCAGGTCTCTCTCTTTTCTTTCCCCACATTTTTTTTTTTTCCCCCCATCGCTCGCTCTTTCCTCAACAACAGGAGGGTATCAAGCACATTATTATCCACAGCTCTGTGCATTTTTCATATAGACTTGCCTTTTATGTTTTATGTACACCAGCTCAGGGGAGAGCAGCTGTGTGGCTCCTGGATCCTCCAGCTTTCACAGAGAACTCATTTCTCCATGCGATCTGGGCCAGAATTCAAAGTGACTTTAATCCGCTTTTATTTTCCAGAGTCAACACGACTCAAATTCTTCGCCAGTGATAAAACATCACCCACAAAACGGCTGCTAAATACCAGCCTAAGTGTAATCAATGCCCGCGAATGTTAGAGGCACATCTTGAATTTGACCAACATGCCCACAAATCCATTGGCCAACTAATATATAATAAAAGACTAAAGACTGTATTTGCTGGATAACACGTAGCCAAATAGTCAAAACTAAGCATGTCAATTTAAACACTTGTGTGTTTATATAGGGTTCATAATGATTAAGGTACCTAAAATAAAGAAATCTATCCCCATCGTGCCAACACTTACTTGGATCCAATCTGCTGGCTACTAGCCATTGGAATTGTCATTTTTCGCAATCCCATAGTTATGTCTTTAAAATAAAATAGGGACTTTTCTGACTTGGTGGGGACCTACATGCTAAATACCAGCCTGTGTAATCAATGCCCGCGACTGTTATAGGCACATCTTGAATTTGACCAACATGCCCACAAATCCATTGGCCAACTAATATATAATAAAAGCCAAAAGCCCGACTTTATTATCTTCAGACCAAAGACTGGATTTGTTGGATAACACGTAGCCAAATAGTCAAAACTAAGCTGGTTAAAAATTAATAGACACATTAAATTAAAGACTTGTGTGTTTTTATAGGGTTCATAATGATTGAGGTACCTAAAATAAGAAATCTATCCCCATCGTGCCAACACTTACTGGGATCCAGCCATGATTGGCAATCTGCTGGCTACTAGCCGTTGGAATTCTCATTTTTCGCAATCCCATAGTTACGTCTTTAAAATAAAATAGGGTCTTTTCTGACTTGGTGGGGACCTACCTTCATGTTATTAGCAGCCAAACCTGTTCAATTCAATTAGGGGACAGAGTAAATAATTTTAAATATTTTTTTAAGTGATGCTAAGCTAATGGTTATTGATATTGGCTAATGATTATTCGTCCATGCATTTACAAAATTACAAAATGTATTTACATGATTCATGTTCATAAAACGTTTGAACTTTACCTTATAGCTGTGCTGTTGGAATTTATATAAATGCCATACTCGGTGGTTTAGCTTGATAACAAGTGGCTTAAAATGCTAGCGAGCCAATTTGGCTTGGTATTGTTAAAGGATTTTGAGTTGGCTTGGTACAAAATGGTACAAATGTAGGAAAACAATCATTAAATAGCTTCGAATGGCCGAAGATAAATAAAAACCTGGCAAACTAATCCCATGACCTAAATGAATTAGCTATTTTATAAATGTAGCTACTTCCAATACAAGCCTTAAATAGCAAATCATGTTTTATTTATTTTACAAAAGCAGCTCGTGCAGATGACAGGGGAGCTGTTGGAAACGGCCTGGTGCTTAAATCGGACTAAGAAATCCTGTGATGAAATGTATTTTGTTGGCCATCGTGCCTCCTGTTTTTTTGGATCCTGCGTACTTTTAAGAGAGGAAGCAGATGGCATTGAGCTTCAACAGCTTTTCCCACGCTGAGGATGGCACAGGGTCCTGATCACCACAGGAATGCCATCTAGTTGATGGTTATGGTGAGACCTGGTTGCCAAATGGTTTGTTTGAGGTGCAATACTGCCCTCTTCTGTCTAAACAGCGCAACGACGTCCCGGTTTTTGGAGAGAAATGATGCTGGAGAATACATTTACATTACATTACAGCTTTATCAACAGCAAATTACAAGTGAACCAACTTGATGGTAGAGGTCAGGAGCACGGTTAGCCATGATGCACCAACTCTGCATCAATAAGGTTTATGGGCCTTGCTCAAGGGCCCACATTGGTAACTTTGGTGAACTTGGGATTTGAAACCCCAACATTCAGGTTGACGGTTCAACAATTACCAATGATCTACCACCCCCACCCACCCACCCATTCTTCTTATTTGTTGAATTCAATCATTGTGGATATTTGCGTATTTTCAACGTTTTGGGGAAACCTTTGGGGAAGGCCCTTTTTAGTTCCGGTATGGCTGACAGGTCCATAAAGGCATTGAACCTGGCTGATTCCCACAGAACCATAGTCTAAACCCCATTAAACACCTTTGGAATAAGATAGAACAGAGATTATAAAATAGAACTGAGGGCATTGGAGAATGGGACAACGATTTAAAACATTTAAGCTAATTAACCAATCAGAACATTGGATAATTAAGGGGATGGTAACTGCTGCAAATGTTTAATGGAAAATTATAAATTATGGGAATTTCATTCATTATCTCCCGCTTTATCCTCTATTAATGTCGCAGTGGGTTTCCCCATGCCCATCCAGGGGAGAACGTCTCGGGCGCTGGGCAGATACACCCAGGACAGGGTGCCAATCTATCACTGGGCACACACTCACTCACACAAACACACTCTATATGGGGTAATTTGGAGAACTCAATTGACTTGATCCATGTTTTTGGACTGTGGGAGGAAACCGGAGAACCCGGAGGAAACCCACGCAGACACGGGAAGAACATGGAAACTCCACCCAGATGGGGATTCGAACCGGGAATTCCTAGCGCTGAGAGGAGAACGTGCTAAACCACTAAGCCACCGTGCCGCACTTATGGGAATTTGTTTTCTAAAATTATAGTAAATTTTAGAATTATAGTGATGTACATTGACATTTGTAATTCACTGGTGTATGTTGGTTCAGGGGGGCATGGTGGCGTAGAGGTTACCCCTCCACCTCTTCAGGTTCAGATCCCAATGGATCCTGATGGATTTTCTCCAGGTTTTCCAGTTTCCTCTTACGGTCCAAAAACATGGATTCAAGGTGAATTAGAATCTAAATTGTCTCTATACAGTGTGTGTGTCTGTATGTCCAACAATGGATTGGCTCCGTGTCCTGGGTGTATCTGCCCTGAGCCCAATCCCAGTAAAGGATTAAAATGGAAGATAATGGGATAAGATGTTGGTTTGGTTGTCAGATATATTTAAAAAATCACCTTTTTTTTTTACTTTCACCAAACTGTTCCTCAGACTGATGTGCTTGAGTGATTTCAAGCAATATATCCAGGAGGAGATCCTAGAAACAATGACATGTGTTTAATATTCTCAGGAAGTGTAGTGTGAAATGTCTTTCTGTTCAGCTTCTTTCACGTTCTTGGCTTCACTTGTTCTGCTGTATTGACTGACAGAATTGTCAGTCGCTCTGAGGCCTCAGAGGATTTTTTTTTGTCAATTACTGATCCACAACACGAAAGAGGAAAGATTCGGAGAGAAGAAAGAGATTCATGTTCTGTAACCTATCCAGTATGATATGTGTGTATGTGGGGGGGGGGGGTGTCAGAAAGAAAAGATCAGATCAGCAAAAGTCTTCTGGTTAAAGGAAAGGGTTTTTTTCACGCCTGAAAAACCAGAGTCGGACCTTAACTGGCTTTGCCGGCCAGCAACATGCGCTTGTCCCAGCTTGATGCTTTGTCAATGTGCTGTGACTAAGCCAAGGGGGTTCTGTATCCCCCTCTCCTTAGCCTAATTAAAAGAGGATTAGGCGGTATGGAGTCCCAGCGCACTTCAGCATGGCGCGCGCCTGTTCTCCTTATATTTTAGGATATAATCACACCTCGAGGAAATGGCAGGAAAAGGCTGAAGGATTTTTTTGAATCACTGCCTAGAAAAGCGAGGCCAAGAAGAGTTGGGTCTGCCACCGAGATTCAGCACATTTGCTGGGTAGATACAACTGGTTCCCAGCCTGTGGTTCTATTTCCTTCACATATGCTCATCAGGCAAGCAGAGTTAGATCCTCTAAATTTATAGAAAATCTAAAGAAATGCTCATTCATAACATGTGAGATGTTTTAATAGATAAATGCCCCAGATGTACACCTGAAAATATTCTAGGGCTAAAAGGATCTGAATTATATTAAATAAACTTCGAGGGCAGGCAAAAACGCCCACTGGCTCGCTCCAGAATCTTGTGAAAAGCCTTAACTGATATAGATGCTAAGCATTGTGCCAGCTTGAATTGTGATGTCATAATAGCTCTTTTAAATGTAATGTACAAAGGGCCACAAAAATAGTATAAATTAACTTATTTCACAAACAAATTCATAAAGACAAAAATCTTGAAGGAAATTATTAATTGGAATATTATATAATCATATATATATGCGATAATCATAACTGGCAGTAAAATACATACTTGATATAACTTGAAATTAATTTTTACATTTTCGCCGCATCGTTTGCATTGTAATGAACAAATTAAAAAACTGTACCGAAACGAGTCACTAGAGGGCGACAGAGACGTGTTGGTTCCTCACACGCTCTCGCAAAACTTAAAATAAAACCATACATAAAATCAAACTTAAAATGTGCGCACTTCTGACAATTAAGCAGTTTGTTTATTTGCTTATATCGGTTGATTAATATAGTTGACAAAGTCCCCAAAACACCCGCAAAATGGCTATATAAGATTAAAACCAGTGCTGAATCTCGGTATGTTGTTTTTAACTGCATTATCATGTTACATATCGGTCCTGGCTTCTTGTATTTACCGCCGTCATGCGTGTATTTCTCTAAACCATTTATAAATCATTATAGATTAAATCCTATTTGTTATGTTCATAATATAGAACGTTAGACCTTAAGAACATGGCGGGATTCTATGAGCCGGCTCCATTCTTTTTAGGCGTGTCGAAAGGGGCGGAGACTAGATGTTTGGGATTTTATTGATTGGAGAATTGTCCGTAGGGCGTGGCTTACGCTGTACCCAAACCGCCTCAACGGCTTCTGCCCCAAAATCGAGGCTGCGTCACGGAGGTCCCGTTATTTCTTTCTGCGGTCTAATTGCTTTAAAGTGTCTTTAAAAGTGTTTCCCGTTATGGAGGACGGTAAAGAAAACAGCGAGGCGAGAGAGCAGAACAAGAGGGACCGACAAGCAGGTAAACAAACCATTAGAGCAGCCGTTTCTTTACAAAGTGACTGATTACTATGATTCCAAACGGAACGTTTCATTCACGACGATGCAG
>JAFMOD010000381.1:35216-86780 GCA_019802435.1 Corydoras maculifer
CCTACTAGAGGATAAAACAGAAGATAATGGATGGATGGAGAGTTTGCGTGTGTGTGCCCAGCAATCGACTGGCACCCTGTCCTGGGTGTCCTGTCCCCCGCGACCCTAGGTGAGGATTGCCTCCTGTTTAAAGGTTATAGGTGATTTTAGACATCTTGGTGTTATATATACGGATGTCTATGAAAATCAGCCTCACTATGAAGTCTGGTGGAGGACGTGCTGCTCTGTAACGCTTCATGAGCGTCGTCTTTTGCCAACACGCTTAACTACGATTGAAGAAAGTGTGCTATTAAACTCCGGGGGATTTGATGTAGGAGGCGCCACTGGCGGATTGTGTGTGATGGTTGGTAATGGTCGGGCCGGCCGGGGGAATTGAGGACGGCGGTTCAGAGCTGCCTGCAGGTGGAAGTGTGTATCAGTGAATTACAGCAGGCTCTGAGCCGCGGGCCAAAAAATTCTTCCTTTTTTATAAATTTTTTTTTGGATGTCAGAGTGGAGCAGGACGACCCGCTCCCCGATGGGAGCTCACTTCAAGCCAGAAAAGCTCTGTCTGAGCCTTAAGCCACAAAAAAAAAAAAAAAAANTATATATATATATATATAGCGGGATTATTTGAGCGCTTGCTCCGTTGGGAGAAACTCCAGATAAAAAAATAGCAACCAGCAACCAGAGGGATGTGTTTGGACTCCCTCTGGTTGCTGGTTGCTGTTTTTTTTATCTGGAGATTTACGACAACGGCAATATCACGAGATGTCCATGAGTGTTTCGCTCCAAAAAGCTGTTTTTACGGCCGAGGGAAAGTGAGAGCAGGACTGAGCTGTAAATGCCGGAGGGCCGATGGTCGTCCATGGCGTGTGGAGATGTTTGACGGGATGCGGTCGGCTGGCTTCACCTGGCTTTGAGGAGCACTCTTTAGTGACCGGGAGGGTGATCAAAACTGATTGGAGGAACTTTCGGCTGGTTTCATGCTGCTGATGTTGCCGATCGTTTTCGTGATATTTAAGAATTTGAGACGAATGGGAACCCTGATGTGTCTTCTGTATTATAGACCGTTACCTGCCGTCACGTCTCTTAATATCGCTCGTGGCTGCATCGGGCGTCTAATCGGCGCCACGGTGCTCCCGTCAGTCCGAATGACTCATGCTGAGGTGAGAATGACTGTAAATGCCATCTTTGCCGCAGTTACTAAAGCAGAGTGTGGTGGGTGGGTGGGGGTATGGTGGGGGTACGGTGGGGGGTCTAAGCTGTTACCAAGCTGACGGCAGCGTATAAGGGCAGCGTAAAGCGAGGCAGGGCAACGGATTCTTGGGCGATAATGAGCGGGAAGCCAGAAACCCTGTGGAACAAATAATAAGCTCCATTTCTGTGTATTGGCTCGGCGAGCCGGCGGAGTACCGAGTGCAGGTAGATTAGCTGCGCCGGACGTCTGGAGCGTGGGCGGCGTGGACGGCACTCTGACAGCCTCTCCATAGAGACCTGCCGTCCGTGCGACTATTTTAAGCTCGCGCCGAGCGCCGCACTCTCCGTCCATGCCGTGTGTGAAAGGGACGTCGTTTATCTCGGGTTCGTCCGACCAGCAGGGGCGCCGACTGCGACTGCAGGTCAGAGGCCTTCGCACCGTCAGTCTCCCCGAACCACGGACCCAAAAGACGTCACGTGCAGGCGGGGCTCGAGGTCCGTCACATGATGCTCATCAAAGCGTCAGTGAATACCGCGGGGCTCAAGGGTCTACAGGGGTCTGCAGATCGGGTTCCAAAGGGTCTAAGAAGAAGACTCATGTCTCACTTTAGGGACGGTGAGGGGATTGGATTTGCCGTTTTGATGAACGATTTTAAGTTTCCATGATCCTCAAAGGAAGGGCGGCACGGTGGCTTAGTGGTTTAGCAGGTTCTCCTCTCAGCGTTAGGGATTCCCGGTTCGAATCCCCATCTGGGTGGAGTCTCCATGTTCTCCCCGTGTCTGCGTGGGTTTCCTCCGGGTTCTCCGGTTTCCTCCCACAGTCCAAAAACAAGTCAATTGAATTCTCCAAATTGCCCCATATAGAGTGTGTGTGTGAGTGAGTGTGTGTCCAGTGATAGATTGGCGCCCTGTCCTGGGTGTATCTGCCCAGCACCCGAAATGTCTTCCCCTGGATGGGCATGGGGAATACCCCCCCCCCCCACCAAGCACTTTAGGCCAACAGTTTGGGGAAGGCCTTAACGGTCCTAGCGCACAAACCGAGCTCCATGAAGTCCAGGTTGGGTGAGTTTGCTGTAGAAGAACTCGTTAAGTCGTGATCCCAATTCCAACTGTGTAGGAATCGGTGTCCAAACAAAAAGGTGTCCCGTAAACAAAAAGGACGCGGGACCTGCCAGAGTGCGCCATCCTGACTGAGAATGACGGGAAGTGAGTGTCATGCTGACTCTGCATGACGGGGCGGGAGCAAGCAGGCTCATTTAAACCCGACTGACGGCATGAGGTCTGCATTTTGTTAAATGTCAATCAAGGCCTCAGAACCCCCCCCCCCCCCCCCTATCGAGCTCAATTAACTCTGATACTGCAGTCCGTTCATCTGACGGAGCGTCTGATCCGCATTCGGTGATACGTAACGAGGGGGTGGGATCCGAAAAATTCTAATTCCTCTGCGTGTCGGGAGGCAGCACAGACGGCGTGGACCCCGAGCCTTAATGAGGAGAGGCGCGGCACGGACGAGCGACGGGGATCGATACGGAGGGATTCCGAAAAGGTCAAGGGGAGAGAGGGAGGAACCTGAAGGTGGAGCGGATTGAAATGTCGTCCTCACTCTCGTTTCCAATCCACACTCAATTAATGATAACTGCGGCGGTCGAGCTCTGAGAGCCTGTTGGCCTGAAGCTCCGCCTCCTCAGGGATGTACAGAGCCGGTCTACAGTTCTGATTAAATCCATTCACCGTCTAAAGTTCATTCATTCATTATCTCCCGCTTTATCCTCTATTAGGGTTGCGGTGGGGTTCCCCATGCCCATCCAGGGGAGAACGTCTCGGGCGCTGGGCAGATAGAGCCAGGACAGAGCGCCAATCCATTCCTGGGCCGTCTAAAGTTGTTGGTGTGATGTGTGGGAGGAAAGCAGGGAACCCGGAGGAAACCCCTGCCAATGAAAACTCCACCCAGAATGGGATTCGCCAAATCCCCAGCGCTGAGAGGAAAACATGCAAATCACTAAGACACTGTGCCACAGGTTGTATCTTTATTTTTTTATTTATTTTATTTTTTAAAGTGGGTATTGGAATGGGGCGGCACGGAAGCTTAGTGGTTTAGCATGTTCTCCTCTCAGCGCTGAGGATTCCCGGTTCGAATTCCCATCTGTCTGGAGTCTCCATGTTTTCCCCGTGTCCCAGTGGAATTCCTCCGGGTTCTCCGGTTTCCTCCCACAGTCCAAAAACATGGATCAAGTCGATTCAGTTTTCCAAATTGCCCCATATAGAGTGTGTTTGTGTGAGTGAGTGTGTGTCCAGCGATGGATTGGCATCCTGTCCTGGGTGTATCTGCCCAGCGCCAGAAATGTTCTCCCCTGGATGGGCATGGGGAACCCCCCCCACTACTCTAATAGAGGATAAAGCGGAAGATGATGGATGGATGGATGGGTATTGGAATGGATTACGCTCAGGGTTCTGTGTAAAACAGGGGCCACGCTCTGTCTTGGCACTTGTTAATCTCCGGGAAGCGGCCGCCGGCCCTGAGGATTATCACATCTTCGGAGATCATCAAGGATTATTAAAAACGTGGGTTCAGGTGGAGATCAGCCCGCCCGGGCCTCCCAGGATCCAGCACCACGGACAGCAGTCACATGGCCGCCCCTGCAGAGGAGAGTCTCGGATGCACAGGTGGACTCAAAGAGACAATTTTGGTCCATTTTCTTTCATCCTAGCGGCTTTCATGATCAAATTCCTCCAGAAATGGCTGCATATGCCGTTTCAGAAGGATCCCGACTTAAAAAGGAGGAGAAAGCTATAGAGGATGTACCGAGAGCAGAAATGTAATTACGTTATACAGGAGGACGTTATTTAATTTTTTTTTATGGCTTTTTAATGCACGATGCTGTAAAAACACAGACGTTTAAAAAGCCATTTAGACTCTGCGGTTTTGCTGTCGTAATTAGCTGATTGCTCATTTATTCTGTCTGCATCCGAAATCAGTCCGCCTGTTGCTTAATGACTGAAAAGCTCCGGATAACTGGACAGGATGTCAATACTCAACTTTACTTAGCGTTTATTTATATAGTAATTAATAACAATTAAAAACGCTGGAGCAGCTTTAAATACACCAACAGTCTCATTCATTCATTATTCATCATCTTCCGCTTTATCCTATATTAGGGTTGTGGGGGGGGGGGTTCCCCATGCCCATCCAGGGAAGAACGTTTGGGGCGCTGGGCAGAACCACCCAGGACAGGGAGGCAATCTATCACTGGGCACAAACTTACTCACACAGACACACTATATGGGGCAATTTGGAGAACTCAATTGACTTGATCCATGTTTTTGGACTGTGGGAGGAAACCGGAGAACCCGGAGGAAACCCACGCGGACACGGGGGGGAGAACATGGAAACATCACCCAGATGGGGATTCAAACTGGGAATCCCTAGCGCTGAGAGGAGAACATGCTAAACCACTAAGCCACAGTGCCGCCCCTTTAAATACACCAACAGCCTCAAAACATTTAAAAAATGTTTCTTGCGGTCACGTTTTCCCTTCAGTGACCTGTTTTGCCTGCACAGAGGATCAGAGACTCTAAGGTGGGGCCTACAAACGAGGTCTGATTAGAAGTTGAATTAAGCAGATAGAAGAGCCGGTGGATTAATCGGTTTTTAATTCCAATACATTTCTATCTCCTTCTTGTTAATCTGCCGCTCCACTTCTTTCTAATTTGCTTTACAGAACGTTGCAGACCTCTGTAATGAACCCCTGACCTTCGGCATCGAGCTGCAGCTCTGATTTGCTGAACTCCACTCCGTACTTCACATAAATGATGAGTGTTTAACAAAAACCCAGTGAATTCGGATTGAGCGCAGACGTTCAAAGGTCTCTCTATTGTATAAACTGTCTAATAAAACCTTCGTCTCTATTTATATCATATCTATTTATGATCCTCATGGTTCCCCTGTGTACATTTTTTTTTGGGGGGCCGTAATAAATCTGCTACCTTTTGGGAGCCGGTTAACCCGTGCCTTTGCTGCCCTTATTATTATTTTTTATTTATTGTGTCCACAGTGTGAATTTCCTCCTGCTGCTGTGGCTCCCTCCATGTTTTAAACATGATTTCTGGGACTGGTCTTGACACGGGCAAATTCCCTGACATTTACAGATTCACCAGTTAGGCTGAGCAGACTTACTAGCGCCTTCACTTCCCCACCTACACTAAATTTGCCCCTCTGAGGAATCGACCTGCAGTCGATGTCAGAGTGTTTGTGTACACGCAGTGTCTGCCTGGCTGAACATACTGAGCACTTGAAATTCAAGCCTGCAAGGACGCAGTGTGGATTTAACAATAACAGATGACATCTCCAAACCGCTGTTGTGCTTTCAGACGTATTAAGATGTGACATCTGAGAGACGCACATTCAGGAGGTTAATATAAAGAAACTGCTTTTACTGACTGCTAGGAATTCCCAGTTCGAACAGTTCCCAGTGATAGATTGCCCCCCTATCCTAGGTGTATCTGCCAGCACCCAAAACGTTCTATACTGGATGGGCATGGGGAACCCCCCCCCCCCACTGCAACCCTAATAGACAATAAAGTGGAAGATAATGAATGAATGAATGAATGGTTTTACTGATGGCGACACAGTGGCTTAGTGGTTTGCATGTTCTCCTCTCAGCTCTGGGAATCCAGGTTTGAATCCCAATTGTCTGCATGGGTTTCCTCCGGGTTCTAAATTGCCCCATATAGAGTGTGTGTGTGTGTGTGTGTCCGTGTCCAACAATGGATTGGCACCCTGTCCTGGGTGTATCTGCCCAGTGCCCGAAACATTCTACCCTGGATGAGCATGGGAAACACCCCCGCACCCCCACTTCTCCAGCATGGGAAACACCCCCACTCCCTGCAGCCATAGTAGTGGATTATGCCCAAGAGAATGAATGAATGAATGCATGAGTGGTTTTAAGGTCTATTAAGAAGTTAAGAACCATTTAATTCGCGACCTAAGCCTTTTGCCAACATGACAATAACAAAAAACATTCATAATGTTGAAAACCAAGCAGTTTTCATTCAAAAACAGTTAATAAAACGTTGCATTGTCGGTGGATTCCACCAAACGGCTGAATTATTATGACATTAACTTTAAATTCCTGCGACCTGTCGCTTTTCTTTGTGTTGCCTCAGCATCACGGAGCTGATTAATGAATCTGTTAATTAATCTTAAGACTCTGAGGTTATTTAGGGACGCCCCCGTCACGTGGGACGTGTTTGTTTTGGTGCCCAAGCAACTTCACGTTGACCTCGTCACATCCGTCCAGAAATCCCGGAGTCGACTCCGAGTCCGATTCCTTTTGCGGAAAGCTATTTAACGAGTCGTTTTAACATCTAATAAAAGGAGCATAAAAGAAGACGACACTTAAAATTTTAACAATCTCATTTCTATAAAATAAACAATACGCAATTTAAATGGATTAAAAACACTGGAAGTGACACAAGAGGTCAGTCTTATACAGGTTCTCCTGGAAAAAAAACCCCTGCAATGTGTTCGTGTCCTTTTTATAGAACATGTATCATTTAATCATTGAGTTGATTTCGTGTATTGAAACCGATATCGTTTTAAATCGCGTATCTTTTTTTGTACGTGTTAGAATTGTGTTGCCTCACACCCGAATGCCGGTTACGAGGCGACAGAATCGACTCCCTCGTACTCGGCACGTTAGAGTCAGTGAGCAGCCGCGGTCGCTGGAGAAGGCAGCTGTCAGGTCTCCGCGCTGCCGCCCGTTTCTCCGTGTTACCCAAAATGCGAGGAACTTTCAAAACGGCGACTTTTCCCCCCTGAACGTTGGATATTCTACACGTTTTAATGGACGTACGTGGAGATTCTGCAGCGCTGGCTGTCTGCTGTTAAAAAAAAGCACAAGTTTGCACAGTCGGCTTCAGCGCGAAGAGGACGCGCTGCAGCAGTTTGGACAGCTCTCCACCCTCAAATGTCTCCCTCGAAAGTGGACCTGCCGTCCCGCCTGCGTCTCTGTGGTGGAGCAGAACCGAGGAGACGTTCCTTCGGAGACACTGGACCCGTTTTAAAGACGCCGCGACGAACCGGACAGGACTTAACGGCGTAACGGACAGCGTTCAGGGGTATAAACCTCAACACGTTCGACATTCACCTCAAATAACATCAATAACCGTCAAATCACCGACAAGTTTCCGTTTAAAACCGACCGTCCACGTCGTGTTTACAACCGACAACCGACCGTTTAAATATTCACTCACGTGACTTTAACGGAATCTTCCAGAAAGAAACGCAAAGTAACGACTTATTATTTTTCTGTCCAAATTTAATGTCGTTGGCTCCGTTTAACCGAAACCTGACTAAATATATACAAAAAACACCGAAACAAGCGGGTAAATATCACTTAATTCACGATTTTCATGCTTCTGACAAAAATGTAACGTTATTTGCATCGTTTAACTCAAAGTTGAGTAAATTTATGCAGATTTGTTATTAAAAACCTGAGGTGTGACTGAAACAAGCGGGTAAATATCCGCTTAATTCACAGATTTCATTTTTCTGACGTAAATTTAACCGAATTCTGACTAAATGTATACAGGTTTCTTATTAAAAACATAAAGTAAGACGGAAACAAGCGTGTAAATATCCATTTAATTCACGTATTTGATGCTTCTGACGTAAATTTAACGTAATTTGCATCGTTTCGGTTAATGTATACAAAATACCTGAGGTGTGACGGATACAAGTGTGTAAATATTCACGTAATTCACAAATTTCATTCTTCTGACGTAAATTTAACCGAATTCTGACTAAATGTATACAGATTTTAATACAAAAAAAACTGAGGTATGACGGAAACAGCGTATAATTATTCACTTAATCCACGAATTTGATGCTTCTGACGTAAATTGAACGTAATTTGCATCGTTTAACCGAAACCTGACAAAATGTATACAAAATACCTGAGGTGTGACGGAAACAAGCGTGTAAATATTCACGTAATTCACAAATTTCATTCTTCTGACGTAAATTTAACCGAATTCTGACTAGATTTATACAGATGTTTTATTAAAAAACTGAGGTATGACTGAAACAAGCGTGTAAATATTTACGTAATTCACAAATTTCATTCTTCTGACGTAAATTTAACGTAATTTCATCGTTTCGGTTAATGTATACAAAATACCTGAGGTGTGACGGAAACAAGCGTGTAAATATTCACTTAATTCACGAATTTCATTCTTCTGACGTAAATTTAACGTAATTTGAATCGTTTAACCGAAACCTGACTAAATGTATACAAAATACTTGAGATATGACGGAAACAAGTGTGTAAATATTTACTTAATTCACGAATTTCATTCTTCTGACGTAAATTTAACCGAATTCTGACTAGATTTATACCGGTATTTTATTAAAAACCTATGGTATGACGGAAACGAGTGTGTAAATATTCACTAAATTTACGAATTTGATGCTTCTGACGTAAATTGAACGTACTTTACACCTTTTAACCAAAACCTGACTAAACGTATACAAAAATACTGAGGTATGTCTGAAACAAGCGTGTAAATATCCGCTTAATTTACGAATTTCATTCTTCTGACGTAAATTTTACCCCAAAACACCCATCGCTTTAAACATCGGTTTTTTTTGTGATTTAACTCAACTTAAGATTTACAAACATTTCCCAAGAAATACAAACAGTGCTGCTTCCGTTTCTATTAACTTTTTATTAGCTTTCCCCGTATATTTAAAAATAAATATTAATATTTATAATATTTAAAATAACCAACATGACTTCCGAACAATGCTCATAATGCTGGTGTTAATATTTGATTAGATTTTTTTCTCAGAGGAGTGGGAGGAGTTAATCTGCAGAACAGGGCAATGGGAGCTGTTACCACTTATGTAGGTGTCCTGGTACTTTTGCCCATATAGTGTATTTTTAAGTTGTCACATCCGTAATCCGTTTTGTCTTTATTAGTATTAAACTGATATTAATATTAGTCTCAGTGATTTTACATTTATTCCCTTTAAGTCAACAGTTTCTTCTCCACCTGGATTTTATGGATGGTGCTTTGAGTCTGTATTGGATCCACTTCATAAAGTTCTATAAAGAAACCGGTCAGCACTAACAGAATGGAGGAGGCGATGCAGTGTGTGGTTTTACTCACGTTTGTGGCTCATTCAGAAGTGTACAAAACATCTTTATGAGCAGTTTATGTCCCTTATTGACTTTAATAATGTTTTTTTTTTGTACTGTCTTTCTATAAATACTTAATATTTATATTTTAAAGGTGAGTTCAGGGCTTCATTTTTATAAAGTTTACATCTGTAATAGATTTAAACATTTTTATGCTATAATAAGGGTAGAATTGTGTTTAAATAGCCGTGCCCCTGTGTATTCATCCACTGTGTTGTAGCTGCTTACGCCATCGAGATGCAAAGCGACATTCAGGAATTTGTGCGCCTCTCGCCGGCCTTGGGAGCCCCGCTGCCGCCGCTGGCTCTCATCTCCAGGACCTGTGCGTGACTGGGTGGGTTTGAGGACGGGGCGGCGGGTGAGTGAGGATGAGCGCCGACCTGGAGCGTATGTCGCTGAGCTCCTCGTCGGCCGGCTCGGTGGCGTCCAGCTCGCGCTCTCTGTCTGCCAACGTTCGAAAGCTGCACGATGCGCTCAACCTGCTTCTGAGTGACTTGGAACGGGAGCAGTTCGTACACTGCCTCAACGTCTACCACGCCAAGCGCAACGTCTACGACCTCGTGCAGACACTCAAAGTGATTCTCGATGCACCGAGCAAACGGCAGCTGCTGCCCATGCTGCGCCTGGTCATTCCACGATCCGATCAGCTCCTGTTCGACCGATACACATCGGAGGGCCTCTATCTGAAGTCTGATTTGACGGCCAGCAAGAACGGGGAGCTGGAGAGTGTCTCGAGCTCCAGTCCCTCCACGCTCGCACGCGTACCCTCATCTAGCACACCCCTGCGCGCCTCGCCAGATCGCCTGAGCACCAGCAGCGACAGAACATCAGGACAGACTCTCGTTCCGTTACTGGGCAAGCACTTCATACCGGAACCCCCAGGGGAGGTCAGACAGGTGATGCTGAAACGGCACAAGAGCAACGAGGGCCTGGGCTTCAGCATCCGTGGCGGATCGGAGCATGGTGTCGGGATCTTTGTGTCGCTGGTTGAACCGGGATCTCTGGCTGAGAAAGAGGGACTAAGAGTCGGGGACCAGATCCTAAAAGTGAACGACAAAGTGTTCGACAGACTGACCCACGCGGAGGCTGTAAAGGTAGGACAGACGTTTATTAAGACCAAGGTTTCCATTCTATTTGTCTTCTTTTGTTTACCTTCCTAATTTTATTAATGTTTATAAGTTGTTTAGCCTGAATTCCATTCCTTAAAATATACAGGCTCTGATTCGTGGGGTCCTCCAGATTCCTCCTTATATGGTGAGTTGTGGGTCCGTAACTAACGGTGACTGAACCGGGGGTTGAAGAGAAACATTTTGGAAAGCGTCAGGGTGTCTCGCTCACTCAGCAGGTTTGAAGGTTGGGCTGCATTCAAGATCTGATCTTTTTGGCGCTAAGCAACACAACCTCGAGTGCCTTATTACTTTTATAAAACAGTTATAAAACAGTATTTTGTAACAAAACAAGGTTTGATTCATGAACCTGTTTATTGAAAGCAAAATCTTTAATAATCTGGTCTTTCACGACATAATCTAGTCCGGATTTTACAGTGAACGCTGAACAAATACTGTCATCTAGAGGCCAAATTACAGAATGCGTTTATAAATATAAATTTCAAAATCGTATTTAGTGCATTAATACAAATGTCAAGTACTCAGAGATGTGTAAACAACTCAGCCAATCAGATTTAAGAACCAGAACTACCCGCTTAATAACATACAATAAACTACAAAGCTTTCAGTTTCATAGTATAGTGTCTGTCTGTTTTTATTTACAGATTTATTTACCCATTGAGGAGATTAAATGAGGTATGGAGGCATGGGGTATAAAGTTTCCAATCCAGGTTGTGAGAACGTTAAAAATAACATCATTCTTATAGTCTCATAAAGATCCACTGCAATGGATTCGGGAAAGTTTCTTCAAATGTTGACACATATTTCTTCATATAGCTTTTTCTGTGTCCTCTCAGTGGCACTGCTGTGGAAGACATCCTTTATCTGCGCGGCACTAAATATCCAGGGTTTCACCGTACGATCGAGTAAACAGCTTCGAGATTTTAGTCTCATCGCCTGTTTTCATTCTCTTATCTTTTTCCGCAGAGGAGCTCTGGCAGCGCAGGCCGTCAGAGAGCGGGCTGTAAATTCTCAGACTAATAGAGGCAGGTAAAAAAAAAAAATTAAAAAAAACGAGGAGGAAGTTCGTCCCAGGAAATCAAAAAGTCAATATGGGAGGTGAAGATAAAATTCATCAAGGTTTCTCTAACAATGAGATTCCCAATCCAAAGAAGTTGCATCCTAGCTGACAGGGAAAAGGATTTAAAAAAAAAAATGTGAAAAGTGTTCGCCTTTGCACAGAAAATAACTACCCTGTGTGGGACAAAAAGCACTAGCTGATCCCCTTTACTCTTTGAGGTCTTCCGGTTGTTGGAAGCAGATAAAAAGAAGCGAAATAAAACTGAGGATTTAGGAAAATAAAAGCGACTCCATATGTGCGGCGAACGTGCCAGCAGACCGAATTATCGTCATTTTTTAAAAAGCAGAAGGAGCCCCATCTGGTTCAGGGTCTCCGCTACGTCTCTAGTGAGTTTCATGGATATTGTATTGTATCTCGGCTTTTAAAAAAAAGATCCAGTGAGTGGGTGAATCAGGACATGTGTCATTATTGCTGCTTTAATGAGGACGTTCGGACCGCGAGCCTGAGGGTTCGCATCAGTCCGAGCGATATCACACCATCGCTACTCCTCATAAGGGCTTTAGAGATGTCACTTATCTCCACGGAGACATCATCGTGTCCTCGTCTCCTTGAGGCAGAACGGACAAGTGTCAGACCAGATTAAAGATTTGAGATTTTAAAATCGTATGATGAGCATCACACTAACGCAGGACGCTAGCGAGCAGGGTGGGGCGTTATTTAAAACACACAAATCATTTAAAAAACGTTTAATTTGAATAAAAAAATTAATGCAGGGGGCACGGTGGCTTAGTGTTTGGCACGTTCGCCTCTCAGCGCTAGGGATTCCCGGTTCGAATCCCCATCTGGGTGGAGTTTCCATGTTCTCCTCGTGCCCGAGTGGGTTTCCTCCGGGTTCTCTGGTTTCCTCCCACAGTCCAAAAACATGGCTCAAGTCAATTGAGTTCTCCAAATTGCCCCATATAGAGTGTGTATTTGTGAGTGAGTGCGTGCCCGGCGATAGATTGATGCCCTGTCCTGGGTGTATTTGCCCAGCGCCCGAAACGTTCTCCCCTGGATGGGCATAGGGAACCCCCCCCCCAATATAGGATAAAGCGGAAGATAATGAATAAATGAATAAATGAAAAATAAATGCCCTCTAGTGGCCAAAATACAGAACACGTTTCATTGAAAAAAAACTGCTGTAACAGGTTTAGTGCTGATCGGGAAATGGCTAGCTGTTTTAGTTAATCTGTATTTTACAATAATGTATTATAATTCACGCATTGATTGCAAATGTGAAGCGCTCAGAGATGTGTGTTATTGTCACAACAAATGTCTCAGCCAATGAGATTTGAGGACTGGAATGACTCGTTTAATAATGCCGGAACATCATCCTGTCAATGGTCCACATTGTGTTTCAGTGTGTGGCATTTGTTTTTATCATTCCCTAAACTGTTGGGAAGCATGTGTCGATGCAGTTGTCTGCAGTATGTTGTACATGTGTAGTATTTAGTTCATATGTCCATTAGTACACGTGTAGTGTGTAGTACATAATGCCAGGCTGTATCTTTATGTGTGGATGTTTTAAAGGACCCATTGAGGATCTGCAGAGTGATCGAGTGAGGCCTGGAGTGTAATAAGAACAACGTGTACACAACGACTGGGAAGTTAATCGGGGCTTCAGTGTTGGGTGTTACGTTTGGAGAAGTAATTTGATTCCATGTTGAATGAATGTGATTCTCTTAAAAAAAAAAAAAAAAAAGCTTTAATGCAGTCATTTAATCTGCCTCGCCTGACCCCGTCCTCTCCCTCACTCACGCCTCGTCACATTATCTGTTCGTCACGTACAAGCGACGAGTTGTTCTCCGCAGATGGTGGCTGGTTTTGTAGGAGCAGGGCTCTGCAGGCAGAGAACGGAGCTCTGATCCTTGTGACTGTGAGGAGCACAGGTTACGTCTGATTGGCCGATGTGCTGATCAGGGACTCCTGCCGGTAAATAATTAAAGACGCGAGTCTGCTCACTTCAGTGCGGACACGGCGGAGGGGTTCTAAACGAACGAGAGAGACGGGCTTCTCCGTTAAAGGCAGTAAACTGATCTCGAGAATGTTCTCTTCCTGCCTGATTTCTCAGAGCCCAGCTTTCCTTTGACTCTGCTTTGGATGTTTCACTAGAACACGTAACTTGTGGCTCATAACGAGTGTTAATCTGCCCGCCTGAGGTTCGGGGGGCACAGATTTGTGGTCTGGCGTGAACCCACTCCCACTTGCCACCACATGTCCGCCGTGGTTCGCATGCTGCTGGATCTATTTACAGCTTTGGAGATAGTGAGTCAGAGGTTCCTTATTCACCCCGTTGAGGGCTGATGTTGAGAACTTTGCTTCCACTGCGATAATGGTACATCAGAGGAGGTAGAGCGACCCAATTGTATTAAACATCCCCTGTATAAATGCTCTGTGTCATTACAGATAGAATATCGGAGGGATTTTTTTACAATGTCTGGACCTAAATATCACAGCCGTCTGTGGCCTTTTTGCAGCAAAACGTTCAAATTGTTCAAAATATCATTTCCCGATCAGACCTGTCAGGGGAAAAAAATAATCAGGGTTCCTTTTATTGTAACCATAACTTGGTAAAAGATGTGATTTAACAGCAAAAAAAAAAAAAAAAAAGAACAAAAACCGTTCTAATTGCTGTCACGTTTTATTGGCTAATGGGTAATGACCAGCGCAGAGCCGATGCCAAGTCATAAACCATTCTGCTTGCTCAGCAAAAACGGAGCTACCGAATGACTGGGTTCCTCCGCAGAGCGGAGTGTAAGAGAGCTTGGATCCCAGCGTCTCGGTTCCAGGGTCACGGCAGACAAAATCAATAATGAATTCAATTAAAGGTAAAAAAAAAATAATAATAAAATAATAATAATGTTTTTTATGGAAGCAGAAACTCATTTCATCAACTTACTGCATCAGAGAAGATGCTGCTCACAGTGAGGCGGTTGGAGGGCTCTGTGAAGCCACACGTTAATATGAGGCTCTTGGGAGTTTGGAGGCAGAGTGATGCTGCCTCGCAGGAAGAGGGTCCTGGGTTCGAATCCAGGTCGTGGTGAGAAATAAGAATGTGTGGAGTCTGCATGTCTACCCTGTGCTTGAGCGGGGTACTCCTGCTGCTCTGGTTTCCTCCCACATTGCAAAGACATGCTGATGGGTACATTTGGAGATGCTAATTGCCCCATAGGGTATCAGGAAAATGGTCAATGATGGCAACTAAACCCATTTCTCCTGGAATCTTTTATCCCGATTTAACTGCTGATCATCGTTTTCTTGTTTATTTATTATTAGAAGACGCCGCTGTGACTTCTTCAGGCCATCATCTTCTTTTCCCGCTGCACCTGCGGCTGCTTTAACCACATCCCAAATGCAGCCGGCGCCTTTATATTCCTTGCGACTAACGCAGAGCAAAGTGATAATTGTCAGACCCTTCACTTTTCCAAAGCTGATTCATGCCGTCGAGAGGCGGGAGTCTTATAAAAAGTCGCGCGAGCCTCTTTCAGTCACTTCAAAGTCAAGCTTCTGTTTCATCTGTCATTTCGTCTCCATGTTTAAAGACGGAAATCGGTCCCCTGCATCGCTGAAGGACCCTTAATCAGAGTGGTTATCACCTTAAAGAGCGTGGTGTAGGTGCGTGAAAGCACACACTCGTATCCAATATATTAAGATTAGGAGGTCACATTGGGAAGTGAGGTGGATTTAATAATATGGAGCGACGGAGAGAGGGAGAAAAAAATTAATATGCCTGCTGGAGATGATTAAATTCCCAGTGTCATTGAAACGACCCGAAGAGGATTCTAATATTTCAACCTTTATCCTGCACCCAAAGGGGGTGCGGGATTCAGAGAAATACGACATTATTAATTTGCCGGAGATGAATGCAAGGTCAGGACATAAAGCTCGGGATTACGACGGCGCGTGTTAATAGAGACGAGCGACGACGCGTCACCTGGACCAAAATTGATTCTGCGCAGACGTGTTCCCAGGTCCCGGCTTCGGATTGACATGAAACGGAGATTGCTTCGATGACGAGCAAAACCCGCGCCTGACGTTGGCATATGCTCTCTGACTGATTAGTTTTCCTGTGGAGGGCTGCCAGTGGGGTCTATCACTCATCCCTTCATCCCGGGCGCTGGTTCTGAGATCTTCAGATAGGAAACATCTCCAAATCGGGGGAAAGGCTCTTTCATCAAGCGCAGCTTCTCAATACGGAGATAATTGCTGATTGGATTAGTGTCATGATTGTCGTGACATCAACACAGAGCAGCATCAGACGGCACTGCGGCTCCATGTTCACCCTCGTTTCAGTAATTAACTCCCGGTTTGTGGCAATTGGTGCACAAAAGTAAATGTCGAATTTATTCACACCGAATTAGGTTATTTGATGGCAGCATAGTGGCGCTGTTCATTCATTCATTATCTTCCGCTTTATCCTCTATTATTCTCTATTAGGGTCCCATCCAGGGGAGAACGTTTCGGGCGCTGGGCAGATACACCCAGGACAGGGCGCCAATCCATTACTGGGCACACACTCACTCACGCATACACACTCCATATGGGGCAATTTGGAGAACTCCATTGACTTGATCCATTGTTTTGGACTGTGGGAGGAAACCGGAGAACCCGGAGGAAACCCACGCTGACACGGGAAGAACATGGAAACTCCACCCAGATGGGGATTCGAACCGGGAATCCCTAATTCTGACAGGCCGGCACTAAGCCACCGTACTGCTGGTGGCGCCGTGGGTGGCAGAAATGGCTTTGATTTTCTGGGTGGACAAGCATGGTACTTTTTGTTTGAGGTTTGTATGTTCTCCCCATGTGGGATTTGTTCCATAGTCAAGGTGCGGTGGAGATGCTGCTTTGTACTGTGGTGGTGTGTCTGTCTAGTAATGCAGTGGCAACCCAGCACACACACACACACACACACACACACACACACACACCGTCTAAACAACAATCAGCCACCACATTGCGGTGCCGCAGTCTCACTGGGTAACTGTAAAAATTTAGCGTAGATGGCAGTGACTGCAGTAATCCAGAGATCCGAGTTAATGAAAGTACCCCGTGTTAATCGGTTCCTCATCACGTCAAGTAATTCAATGAAGCCGGCGAACCGGCGTTCTCCTCCGTATCAAAGCAGCTGCGCGGCTCAGTACATGCTCCAAATGAAACCGGCGAGCCGACGGAATCCCGCGACGAAAACCACGCCCGCCTTCAAACGCTCTTCTCATCCGGAGCCATGTTTATCTGCAGCATCCACAGATATGGTTGCCAGCTCGGTGTGATGTGTGAAGATGGACGGATGGATGGACGGATGGATGGATGGAGAGCTTGCAGGAGATTGCACGTCCTCCGCCGTCGGGATGCTGACTAAGCTTTAAAGCCTGGAGGAAGCCGCGAGCTCAAGAATCATTATCGTCTGGGCTAACTCAAGTCAGGCTCGCATCGCAGCCTGGTGTTTGAGCTCGAGGAGTGAATCCACGTTTCCTGCTGCGGTGTGGATTCCTGAGGTTGCGTTTCACATCCCTGTGTAATTGGAGGGTTTATGGTTCCGTGGAACGTTAAGGACCCGATGACATTTGAACGAGGCGTCGTCCGCGATGGCGCTTAAAGGCCGTCTGTCCTCATTATGAAGCTTCCTCTGACTTCGCAGCTTCATCGGGACTCCGTTTCACTTTTGACTCATCGCCCCTCGTCTCTCGCCGGCTCTCTTCGGAAGCTCTCGATGCCAACGGAATATTTAACCAAGGTCATCTTTTATGAGATAAAACTCCCTTTAACTCTCTCGCAGGATGCGCTGCTCGGTGCTCCTTACCAGTTAAATGCCCGGTTTGTACTCCATCTGCCTCTTAAATCACCTTTAAACGTCTGCCAAGTGGAGAAATGTGTCAGCGAGGAGAAGAGTGGGATGGATGCTTGTTCGCTGACCCGTGACCTTTCGTTGCTGCCGAGTCACTAGCACTCTGCATGCGCACTGTATTTAATTCAGCAGCAACGTAAGGACGTGCAGTTCTGAGATTTTGAGACACACCTTTAATATTTCTTTCTGTCCTATTAGCGTCTCCTTATTGTGTCCATCACAGTTGGAAGATCTGACTGGGCTGGACAAAGCCTCGGACATTCAGAATGAACCAGGACAAAGATCCTGAGCCACCGTCAGTGCCTGACCTGATGTCCGACCCAGCCTCAAATCTTAAAAGGATGGAACTTGTATGTTCCATCCATCCATCCATTATCTTCCACTCTATCCTCTATTAGGGTCCCCATGCCCATCCAGGGGAGAACGTTTCGGGCGCTGGGCAGATACACCCAGGACAGGACACCAATCTATCGCTGGGCACACGCTATATGGGGCTCAATTGACCTTGATCCATGTTTTTGGACTGTGGGAGGAAACCAGAGAACCCGGAGATAACCCACGTGGACACGGGGAGAGTATGGAAACTCCACCCAGATGGGGATTCGAACCGGGAATCTCTAACGCTGAGAGGAGAACGTGCTAAACCTCCAAGCCACCGTGCCGCCCGAACTTGTATGTTATGAATAAAAAAAGATGGTGAGCAGCTTCCCACTGGTTCCTTTTTCTCACTTCTTGGTGAGTCCATGTTGGACGGACGACGGAGCTCCTCGCTTCAGTCCATAACTTCTGTCCACAGCAGCTTCCCTGCGCAGGCTGCTTGCCACGCCCCGGGAGCGCAGGCTGTTGTTTCCATGCAGCTCATAGCTGAGGGGTAAAGTAGCTCAGCGCGTGTCATACAGGTCCCCGGGGAGAGGAACAGGTGCACGACAGGATTCAGGTGAACAGCTCCCCCCACACCCTCCCCCCCCCCCCCCCAAAAAAAAACCCCTCTGTAAATAATGCCTGAGGAGAAATACGAGGAGAAGCGAAATACGGGGGAACGAGAAACACGGCTGAGGGAAGGGCTTCAAAGGCGAAACACCAGTTCCGATGTAATCTGATCTGTATCGGTTCCCACCTGCCTTCTGCACCCCCCCCCCACCTTGCCTTGTTTTCTATGCTGCCACATGTAATGGCAGAGAGACTGATGGGTGAGGGGGGAGGTACGTGCTGTAAGTGGGATATAGGAGGACGTACAGATGGAGAGGAATACGAATATAAAGCTGCGACCGGCTGTATTGTTCCATCAATAACTACTGTTCAATTTAAGGCGCTGGATTTTTACCCTCGATGGCATTAGGGATAAAATCCCACCTGAATTCACGCATCCAGGGCTGCGTCTCATTAGCAACGGCCTATTATCTGTCTTAAGTGCACGTGGACAGTTTTTTGTAGAAGAAGAAAAAATATCTGAGCGCCCAAGATGCCTCCTGTTAGATGTCGGCGTCAGAGCCTTTGAGGAAGCTTATGTAAGACAACAAAGACAGCGAATTGTCTCACATTACAGCTCGTGGTGAAAGCACGCCGCATTATCACGTTGCATTATAGCAGTCGCAGCAGAGCGTCGTCTCGACGGGGTGAAGAGGCACTTCGCGTTCGCAGGCCGAACAAATAAACCAACAACGCAGACGATATAAGTCGCAGCACAGTGCGGTAACAATACATTCCCGCTATCTAAACGCTATCTGACCGCAGTGTAAATGCCTGGGACGGAGTTTTAGGTCATCAGAAATCGTTGAGTTAAATACCCCTAGGGGCGAGGTCATGCCCCGCTTCCTGTCACACGCCGTCCCGAGCCACCCGCGGCTTAAATCATGTACAGCGCTGCATGACGTCATGACGTCCACATAAATCACGGCATCCTTACGCCGGCTTCTCATGCTCTTTGTTTAACGAGTTTGGTTTGAGGACAATTATCCCCATTGGCCGGATCCCTGCCGATGAGCTCTCCGTACGTGTAATAAGACGTTCGTTTTGGGCTGAATCAGCACGATGACCAGACATTAAACCTGCATCTTAAGTTTTTCCCTTTTTTATTTTGTTTCAAAGTGGTGAAATAGTGGGATAATTGAGTGGCCTCTGGATTTTCGATGGTCCATCGACATTATGAGAAAAAGAAAATGGTTTGGACTGATGTCGGACCGGGTATTGATTCGTCTAGCTGAAGGGGCCAGGGCTCGGTGCACCAGGCTTTGTAGTTTTACCCGCATGCTTTCAGTCCTAACGTTTAATTACAGCATTTTGCAGTTTGAAGTCTACAGCTGACAGATTATGTACATAATCTCTATTATAATCTCTGTTCTGTGTTGTTGTTGAGGTCAGGACTCCTGTGGGCTCCCATCAAGTTCTATCACACCAAACACACACTGTCTTCATGGGCCTTGCTTTGTTCGCTAGGGTGAAGACGGGGACCTTCCCTAAACTTCGTACAAAGCTGAATGTATATTGGTTTTTTTTTTTGTTTTTTTTTTTTAAATCCAGTGAGATTTTATAATGTGTCTATATTATATAAAATGAATTTAGAAACCCGGCGGCTTAGTGGTTTAGCATGTTCTCCTCTCAGAACTAGGGATTCCCGGTTCGAATCCCCATCTGGGTGGAGTTTCCATGTTCTCCCCGTGTCTGCATGGGTTTCCTCCGGGTTTTCTGGTTTCCTCCCACAGTCCAAAAACATGGATCAAGTCAATTGAATTCTCCAAATTGCCCCATATAGAGTGTGTCTGTGTGAGTGAGTGTGTGTCCAGTGATAGATTGGTGCCCTGTCCTGGGTGTATCTGCCCAGCGCCTGAAACGTTCTCCCCTGGATGGACATGAGGAACCCCCCCCCGCGACCCTAATAGAGGATAAAGCGGGAGATAATGAATGGAATTTAGGAACCCACAGGATAAATTCTGTATTATGTAAGAGTATAATTTTTGGTGGGGGACATATGAGGAACCTGTAATTGATCATGTGACCGTTGTATACACATGTACGCAGATTGACACGAGATTACAGAACATGACAGTAAAGACCCAACGGAGCGTGAAACCGATGGACGAGCAGTCCGCCGGAGACGTGGCTTTTAGAGGGTGTGTAAGTGCAGAAAGAGCATCCGCTGCCACAGACGAAGACATCAGGTTTCTAAAACGCTGCCGTTCTGATGCCTCCCGTGTGTTTCTGGCAGCTCGGAGCTGAACGTTCATCGCTGTACACGGTACGAGCAGAACGACAGTTTGAATGTAGGACGTGGTGTTTGCTTTGGAGGACATTCAGAGCAGCACTAACATACAGCTGACCTGAGCGTCAAAAAAACCTTTGTCCTCGTCTTGTACGTCGCCTGTTACGAATGCCTGGCAGTAATTAAACCCTCTTGCGTCCTCAGACTGTTGTTACATTTAAATCAGTTAATTTATGTTCGCCCCGTGTTCGCGTGGGTTTTCTCCAGGTTCTCCAGTTTCCTGCCACAGTCCAAATACATGGACTCATGGTGTGTCTGTATGTGTGAGTGTGTGCCCAGTGATATCTGGGTGTATCTGCCCAGCGCCCAAAACGTTCTCCCCTGGATGGACATGTGGAACCCCCCCCCTTCATTATTAAATGAAAGATAATGAAGGAATGAACCCTGTTCCTTGTATCTTTATTGTAATAACACAGAAATCAGTCACGACCGAACAGCTCCGGCTCTGCCGTCGTAATCCTGTGAATGCTCTTAATTGACTCTGGCTGCCGTTGGCTCCCGGCTGTTGGTGGGTCCGAGCTGCCATGTTCTTGTGGAAGGCGGCATGATTTCGTCTCTTGACTTCGGTCCCTGAGCTGGACTTTGCTTGGAGGTAATTGGCTGCGGTGGAAAAGAGCACGTGTGACAGTGACAACGTTCTAATGAAGTGATCCGGGCAGCAGACACGTCCGTATCGGGTAATCTCCTCCGGTCGAGCATCCACCCAGAGGCACACCGGGCCGAGCTTCGAAATGCCCTGACCTGGGGGAAAAAACATAGCAATGTAACGAAAATGAAGCCGTCTCTTTCTCCGTTCGTACTCGTGCCAGTTTTACTTAAAAAAAAAAAAAGAAGTTGATACCATAGAGACTCCGCACAGATTTATGCAAATAAGACGCGGCGTGCAGGGTGACAGCCGTACCGATGGCTAAATGTGATGTCTGAGGTCTTGTCATGTTTACGGTCACGCCGCGTCGCCGAATTCCAGGCAGCAAAGGCCGGATCTCAGCAGAGACGGATTTATTTATTTATATCGTTATTTATCTCCGGAAACCAAATGGCTGCAAAGGTCCTGCCGCTTCGCTTCGCGTCGGGTCCGTCTGTGTTGTTTACCTCATTACTCAACCTCAATCTGCTCTGCCGGCTCAATTTATAGGATTTTAGAAATACATATTGATCACAGAGATGATGTGCAGAATGGAGGAGCAGAGTATCTAGAGTACACCGGAGCTCTGTCCAGAGCTTTACGATGGTTCCTGTTGGTGAGTAAACCTCCAGCTCACATAGTTAACCTCATATTTATTTATGTTTCTAAATTCAAAACACTGAATTATTCGACTCTGAATTCATAAGAATCGTGGATGAGCGCTGGGAACTCATTAGTCAGTAATTGTGTGTTTTAGTTGCTCGTGACGCGGCTTCTCTCCGACCAACGGCGGTCTGTCTGATCGATGTCAACGGCCCTCCGTGAGAAATATGCTGCTAATATCTCAAAGCAAGGCTTCGGATAAATGAGCTGCGGTTGTTAATGTTGATAAAGACCCCGGAGAGGTTTGGTTCCGAACCCTGCGTGTTCGTTAACTCAAGATTTAATTAGCGGGAAGCTGAAAATATGAGAAATCAGCCGGACCTTGTTTTTATCTCTGTCCAGTGGGGTGTTGCTTATGTCACGGAAAGATGGTTATATCGGCTGCACTATTGTGATTGGCCTGACAACGGGTGTGTGTGTGTGTGTGTGTGTGTGTGTGTGTGTGTGTGTGTGTGTGTGTGTGTGTGTGAGTGTGAGGGGAAAGTCTCTGCGTTTGGTTCTGATGGAACAGCCTGAGCTGATTGAGTTAATTTTCTGCCCAGGTAAGCACTGAGATTAGGAGAGAGCGTAGCCAATCAGAACACACTCGTGCACTTAGACACACACACACTCACACACACTCACACACACACACTTCTGCACGGTCCTCCAATTAATTCAACAGCGAAATCAAAAAGGCAGCGGCAGAATAACTGCTGGATCACATGCCTGATTTAGTACGTTCAGAATGTAATGAGCTTGTAAATGGGATTCATCGTTATCCACATGACGCCCCGCGTCGCCTGGAGCCCCGCCGAATCGGGCGAAAGTATCAGGACAAGCCTTTAATCGCTGACTCCAGGTGTTCCATTCAGTGCCACGTGTATAAAATCACGCTCTCATGTTCCAGCGTGAACGTTTCCCGGTCCGTAATGAGCTGGATGGATGGGTTCAGTGTGGAGGAGTCATCACGTGATGTGATCCAGAGGGACGGTCATTTAGATCAATCAAAACAAGTTAAAAGCTTCTGCTTTCGCTTCGATTTATAATGAAAGTGAATTCTTTTTTTTTTTTTGCAGCCGGCGTGACATCAACCTTGGTCTCACACAAACACAATAAGACTCAGCTGCGTCACTGACACAAGGACTAATGAACGCTCAGAACCTGGGTTTGTAAACTCCAGAGGTCCGTGGGATTGATAACAGTGCAGGATTTGTATTGTGTGTGTGTGTGTGTGTGTGTGTGTGTGTGTGGGGTGTAAGTTGGACGGAGATAAATGGTGGATACTGTGGAGCAGAATCAGGGCTCCTGCTCATTCTGTATCTTCCAAAAATTCGTTCGAAAACAGCCATTCCATACTGGTTATGGAGTTTGGTTCTAGTTCATGTTTTGTTTTTTGTTTTTCCTGGATGGTGCCTGTGTCCAGAGTACATTATTGGTTAATTTTATGATTGATTGATATAATTAGAAACGGCACGGTGGCTTAGTGGCTGCCTTTCAGCACTGGGGAAGTTTCCATGTTCTCCCTTTGTCCGCATGGGTTTCCTCCGGGTTCTCTGGTTTCTTCCCGCGGTCCAAAAAACATGGATTCAAGGTCAATTGAATTGCAAATTTAATTGCCCCCCCCATGATTAAGCTGAATATAATGAATGAATGATATAAATTTAACACTAAACACCATTTTAACTCCGGCAGTGTAACTCCTGACTGGTTTGTGGTTCAGAGTTGCTGCACGTTCTGCTCCAACAAAAGCTCTAAACACGGAGGACAGAACCAAACTGACGAGCTGCTTTTACCCAAATGCCTTTTTTTTTTCGTTTAATGTGTTTCTCTGAGCCGCCTGCTTCAGTGGACAGTGAAAAATAGGTAAGAGAGCAGCGCAGCTACGTAAGCCTTCTTTTTTTATTATTTTTTTAAGTAATTAGGAAACTTCGATGGCATTGAGCTGCAGAGATGAAAAATCTTTAATGGAATTCCTCATTACACATTGTAATCTGCCTAATTTCTCCATTTTTTCTGTTTGTATTGCTCGGTGGAGTGAACGCTGCCGTGCTTCATTAAATCAGATGGAAAATAAGAAGCTATTTTTGAACCTTCCTTCTGGACTAACATGGTCCTGTAAGCGGGGAACCTGAACCCCTGTTTGATTCGGATCTTTTGCGATCCTGATTATCAGAATCAGAATCGCCTCTATTGTCATTATAGTTTTCATTACAATGAAATTTGGGTGCAACTTCAAAGGTGCTAGTAAGAAAGAAACATGAACAAAATAAAAACCAATATTGTACTCTGTATGAATGAATGTAAGTAGAAATAAAATAAAAATTATTCCTGGTAGTTTAAAAAAAAAAAAAAAAAAAAAAAGGGGTTTAATATAAACCTCAAATGCGATGCTTACCGTATTTCTTAATTTCCATTCTTTTAGTGCCTTCATTTCCATTCGAAGACGTGCAAATGCTGCTCTCCTGCCTCTCGAACGTTTACTGTATAATACAGTGTGAGGACAGCTGGACAAATCCATTCGTCTCGTATCCCGTCCCCTTGTTTGTTATGCTGATCATTGGAGTGGACTTTATTTGCGGAGCAATTAGACGCTTGTATTTGGATTAATTCGAGCAGCACGCCCTCCCCTGACTGTAACAGGTCACCCGTCTGTGTGACGGTCGTGGACTTGTGTAAATATTAATGAATAACGTGGATTATTAA
This sequence comes from Corydoras maculifer, assembly GCA_019802435.1. Taxonomy (NCBI): domain Eukaryota; kingdom Metazoa; phylum Chordata; class Actinopteri; order Siluriformes; family Callichthyidae; genus Corydoras; species Corydoras maculifer. The sequence goes on from JAFMOD010000381.1 coordinate 59,900, forward strand.
GGAGGTACTGAAGGCCTGGCGTGTCATTAGCATGCAGTCCGGTCCAGGGTGTAGTTGTTATTCATATCGGGGTCGCTCTGTTGTCTCGTCCAAGGGCGCGCGGCCATAAATAAACCCTGAGACCTGTTTATCGAATCTGAAAATCAATCCAGCACGCCTCTGTAGGTCCTAACCGTTTGCACTTCACGCCTCTCTCTTTGTCGTCCGTGCGAGTGCGGTGGCATTCTCACGTAACGATGATGCCCTTCTGCACATTCCTCCGTCAGCGTGTGGAGGTGCGGGTGGTCCGTTTAGAATACACAGCATTTTATTTAGCATAATTTACTGCAGGGTGTTTATACTGTTAGCCACTGCTGGGTTCTTAAAAACTAAAGTTGCTCTTTAATGCACAAGCGCAACACCTGTGTTTAATTTGCATGTTCTCCCTGTGTTGTTTTTCTTTGTTTTGTTTTTTTTTACAAAAGAAGGGAACGAGTTCTGGTTGTTTTGTTCACTGCTCTGAAGTCCTCTGTCACTTCTGCCCTCATTCCACCTTTCGGATGGTGCATCGTCCCCCCGGTGAGCGGAAGTCGTGCCCGGACAAACCAACGACAGAAAATCCGCTGCGAGGACTCACAGAGCGATGCGTACCGCAGTGTCTGACAAAACCATTAGACAAATGATATAATCAATTAGTTAAGAGGGCAGCACGGTGGCTTAGCGTTTAGCATGTTCCCCTCTCAGTGCTAGGGATTCCCGGTTGGAATCCCCATCTGGGTGGAGTGTCCGCGTGGGTTTCCTCCGGGTTCTCCGCTTTCCTTTCACAGTCCAAAAAACATGGATCAAGTTAATTGAGTTCTCCAAATTGCCCCATATAGAGTGTGTATGTGTGTGTGAGTGTGTGCCCAGCAATAGATTGGCATCCTGTCCTGGGTCTATCTGCCCAGCGCCCGAGACGTTCTCCCCTGGATGGGCATGGGGAACCCCCCCGCGACCCCAATAGAGGATAAAGCGGAAGATAATGAATGAATTAGTTGAGAGCCGCAATAGCAACACAATTCAGCCGAGCTCATGTTAAAATGTTGTGTTTTCCCGACGATGATCATGTGCAATTGCTACAATCAGGAAGTGTGTGTGTGTGTGTGTGTTTGTTTGTGTTTAGAAAGTGGAATCATTTCACACTCTGCAGGAACCCCAGCATCACACAGTGGGAGTGCCGACTGCATTTGATCTGCAAAGTGATAGCAGCTATCGCAGACTTTCGGGGGGGGGGGGGGGGCCCCCCCCCCCCCCCCCCCCCCCCCCCCCCCCCCCCCCCCCCCCCCCCCCCCCCCCCCCCCCCCCCCCCCCCCCCCCCCCCCCCCCCCCCCCCCCCCCCCTGTACACGTGGGTGGACCCGCAGGGGCGCAGTGTCTCGCCTCCTCCGGACCTCCTGGAGCACCGCAGCGCCACGCTGAACAGAAGCCAGAGTACACACCGCAGTCACATGCAGCTGCTGCAGGACGGAGATGAGAAAAAGGTGAAGCGGCTGGAAAAATATCACCTTTAAAGCTCAACGATAAGCATTTAAATGTGTTCCTTACATTACAACAGGTTGCTACTTCGTGCCAACCACATCTTTTTCGCTGGCCCGGTGGCAGGATCCCGTCTTTAATGCCCTAAATGGTCGTTTCTGTAACTTGTCTCATCTACCAGAATGTCTGTCAGATTGTAGTTACAAATGTCGGTCTGAGCATCACTTCCCATCAGCAGGAGGTGAAACCGGTCACATGATCTTATTAACATAAAAAGGCCGTATCACACTAGGCCTCTTGTAAATCTTGCTGCCCCTTCTTTACTTTCAGTTTAATAAATATCTTTATTTAAGAATATAAGCCATCTCCGTTAGGACGCCAGAATTTGCTCAATATTATTTTAGGGGAGGTTTCACGAGCCCCGAGCCGAGCCGTGAATCCCCTCGATTCTCCGCTCGTTCTGCCTAAAAAATCCGGGGAAGCGACAGAGCGGAGCGTCGGAGCAACAGGCCGTCGTGTCGCAAATTAGCCACACGGATGCTGCAAGTAAGCTGTGTGTTTGGGGGTGGGAGGGGCATTAGGGACACCCTTACCCAAATTATAACTTCAGGAGTATATTGAACCGTACCCTTTCTGTATGAGTTTTGCATGTTCTCTGGAGATTTTGAAAACGGTCCACTCAGCGTGAGACACGTCGGCCTTATTTTTCCACCCTGTACATAGACCTGTTTACCCCGTTTACCCCAAACAGCCCTAAAAACAACCTTCTGTTTGTGTCCCAGGTGAACCTGGTGCTGGACGATGGCCGCTCTCTTGGGCTGATGATCCGGGGTGGGGCTGAATATGCCCTCGGGATCTACATCACTGGAGTGGACCAAGGATCTGCAGCGGAGTGCGGCGGACTGAAGGTACATTTATCATCGGTTCCCAGCCCTCTCTCTCTCTCTCTCTCTCTCTCTCTCTGTCCCTCTCTGTCCCTCTCTCTCTGTCTCTCTCTCTGTCCCTCTCTCTCTCTCTCTGTCTCTCTCTCTCTCTCTGTCCCTCTCTCTCTTTCTCTCTCTTTCTGTCTCTCTCTCTTTGTCTCGCTCTCTCTCTCTCTCGCTGTCTCTCTCTCTCTGTCTCTCTCTCTTTGTTTACCTGATTATACATAACCCCTGGTGCAGAGGACACAGCTTTTGGGTCACAATGAGAAACGGCAGGCTCTGTGTGAATAGTTGGCATGTTCTCCACACGTTCAAGTCATCGGTCGTGATGTCAGTGTTCTGACTCCCTCAGCAGCTCCCGTCTCACAGGCACCCCCTCTGGATTTCTCCAAACCGTCGCTGGGTTCAGTCTCCATCCGTCTCTTTAAACTCTGGCTGTTTGATCTTCTGTTGATGTGTGTGTGTGTGTGTGTGTGTGTGTGTGTGGCCCCAAACAGATGCCTATCTAGTGCTCACATCAATCTGCCTAAACGGCTCTATTAGCCCCTCACTGTCTCTGAAGGAGAACCCAGATGCCGTCTGTCACACGACGCCATGCGCCAGATTCTCGCTGTTGGGATCTATTCGGGGTAAATTCCGTCGTCCCTCTGTGTTCCATGAGGCGTTCTCCTGTCACGATCCGCCAGATGAGAGAGATCTGAAAGTTTGCAGGTTCTCCCCTCAGTCCTGCTTGAATCAGTAGCTCAGTGGTTAGGGTGTTGGGCTATCAATCTGAAGGTTGGGGGTTTAAATCCCAGCTCCACTGAAGTTACCAGTTCCGAATGCTGTGATTAACCCTGTGTTCACCTTGTGAGTCGCTCTGGATAAAAGCGTCCAAGAAATGACCAAATGTAAATGCAAATCATTCATTCATTCATTATCTTCCGCTTTGTTCTCTATTAGGGTCGCGGGGGGGTTCCCCATGCCCATCCAGGGGAGAACGTCTCGGGCGCTGGGCAGATAGACCCAGGACAGGGAGCTAATCCGTCGCTGAGCACACACTCACACACACAGACACACTCTATATGGGGCAATTTGGAAAATTCAATTGACTTGATCCATGTTTTTTGGACCGTAGGAGGAAACCGGAGAACCCGGAGGAAACCCACGAGGACACGGGGAGAACATGGAAACTACACCCAGATGGGGATTCGAACCGGGAATCCCTAGCACTGAGAGGAGAACATGCTAAACCACAAAGCCACCGTGCCGCCTGTCAAATGTAAATCAGTGATGTAAAAATGCTAAATGAGCCCTTGGAGTGCAGGGATAGGCTCGAGCACTATCAGCAACCCTCGTCACGAAGCCTCCTCCCGGCTTTAGCCTCAAACAAATGGCTCTCCCTAAACGTCTACACGCCGGCCCTCAGAACTCCCGGCTCTTAATGGAGTGTTGTTTCTTTATTCTCTTTGACGCGTGACGGCGTCTGTTACCCATGAGTCCGGGTGCCACACGTCATTCGCTCAGGCAACGTCTTTATTTCGCCGTCACACCAAATTGCCTTTCCATTCTGAGCCGCGAGCGCTGATGAATCTCATCATGACATGAGGTCACGCAAATTTCTGGGCGGCAGCAAAACAATTTAAATGATCTGTGTGTGTGTGTGTCAGTCAGTGTCAGTGCAGTCAGATAAGCCCTTGCTCGGTTCTTTGTGTTTTGTTTGTAAATCTCAGGTGACATGCAAACAGAATTAAGATTTCAGATAATCGACGGCATGTTTCCGCGTTGCGCCGACTCAGCGGCCGATGTCTTTCTCATTAAACACCAGCGTCGGGAACGCCACCTTGTGGTGCAGCGTAATAGGGTGACCAGATGTCCCGCTTTGTGCGGTACAGTCACGCAATTTTGTTACTTTTCAAGCGTCCCACAAATTGAGACGTTGTCCCACATTGTTATTGAAAGTGAGACTCCAGTCTGATTCCAGTCAGTCAATGTGGGACATCAATGCACTGCCATATATATATATATGGCAGTGCATTGGTGTCCCACATTGTCCCACACAAACATAGTCTTTGTCCCACATTTGGTGAAGTGGAATCTGGTCACCCTAAGTGTAAGGCAGAGCAACGATTAATAATTCAGCGTCGGCTTCTTTTATCTAGACGTTTCGTTGGAAAGCAAAATGCAAAACAAGCGGTGATTGTAGCCGAACGGCGCTGCTGGAGGGCACACATCGGAGAAGACATCACAGAAATAGACTGGGGGCAGAAATAAACACTTCCAGTAGAGGAGGGCGGCACGGTGGCTTGGTGGTTAACATGTTCTCCTCAGCACGGGTTCGAATCCTGATCTGGGTGTAGTTTCCATGCTCTCCCTGTTTCCACGCGGGGTTTTCTCCGGGTTTTCTCCAAAAACATGAATTCAGGGTGGATCGAATGCTCGAAATTGCCCCAAATAGTGTAAGTGTGTGCCCAGCGATAGACTGGCGCCCTGTGCTTGGTGTTTCTACCCAGCAACCGAAATGTTCTTCCTTGGATGGGCGTGAGGAACGCCTACACGACCCTAGTAGAGGATAAAGCTGGAGATGATGTTAATGACACCCCCCCCCCCCCAGTTGCCATCACTACCCCTGCTTGCGGAGTCTGTGGGGGTTGAGAGGGGCCTTACTCATAATCCCAAACGTTGTGCACCTTGCGTTTGTGCTGGGCTAGAAATGGGCCTTCCCCAAACTCTTGCAAAAAAGCCTGCCGCTGTCCATCACTGTTCTTTTATAGGGACCTAATATTATGGGATGACTCAGAAGTCACCCTCCAGCTACAAGTCAGGATATGAGCGAGCAAGCCTCGGATCAGGCCTCCTGACACCTTAAATGATTGCGTTGCTGCAGCAGGAGGGGATGGATGTCCTTCCACCCCCCTACACACACACACACACACACACACACACACAGCGACTGCACTGTCCATTTTAAACGTCCCTCAGTCCTCTCCGGGTTGTTCGACAGGGCCGATCCGTGAACGGATGGCGGTGGTAATGGATCCTGCGCATAACAGATCAATCCTCCATACGCACTTCAATTCAGTCGTATTAAACTGAGGCCGCGGACAAGGACGAGCGCGCGTGTCCTCTGAAAATGAGCCGTAAGTCTCGGAAATAACCAACCAGACGACGACGGGCATTAGTTTGCCGCCGTCCTCGCGCACCTGTTAGCGTGCGGAACACAAACGCTGCTGGATGGAAACACGCCGTGGTGTTTTGCACTCGGGTGGACGTGATGGATGACGTTCATTTAATGTCTTTGTGGGAGAAAACGACTCTAAGCACCGTTCCTCCTCGGGCCTCAACACACACCTACTTATAATGTCCTGTCTTGTTTTTCTTTGTAGGTAGTGAAGCAGTTGTGAGGGCTCGTACCCATTTACTGTCCTGCTCATGCATTTTTAGACATTTGTTTGAACAGTTTGGGAACTTTTTTGTTCCCCGTCCCAACTGTAGCCTTGTGATCCGGACAGTGTCCATACGGCAGGGTTCGAGTTCAAGTCATTTATTTCCATAGCGCTTTGTACGCTAGTACATCGTCACAATGCAGCTTTAAAATGTTATAAGCCTGAAACCCCCAAAGCGACAGTGGCAAGCTCTGCTATTTTGGGGTTATTTTTTTTATAGCAAGATACCTTGTGAGGACCGAGGCTCAGTGGGGGACTCATCCTCCTTGGGCAGCATCAACAGTGTAGGACAGCCGTGTACAGATCAGGTGTCCGTATTTGAAAATTGGAAAAACTATATAAGTCCAGGCGGCATGGTGGCTTAGTGGTTTAGCATGTTCTCCTCTCAGCGCTAGGGATTCCTGGTTCGAATCCCCATCCGGGTGGAGTTTCCATGTTCTCCCCGTGTCTGTGTGGGTTTCCTCCAGGTTCTTCGGTTTCCTCCCACAGTCCAAAAACATGGATTGGGGTCAATTGAATTCTTCAAATTGCCCCATATAGAGTGTGTCTGTGTGAGTGAGTGTGTGCCCAGCGATGGATTGACCCTAATGGAGGATAAAGCGGAAGATGGATGGATATAAGTCCATTGAGATCGTCCTGAAGGACCGGCCGTCCAATAGAAAACCAGATTCATTCAGTAAGAAAGACAAAAAGTACAGAATTTAAATACTAAACAGAGATTGATTGACATGGTGCAGAAGAACTGAAAGAGGCAGATACTGCAGGTTACTTACTCGAGAGGGCTCCCTGGAATAGCATGGTTTTACCTTGAGTGGGTGAGTTAAAACCCAAAACTCACTGCGTATACGTTTCATTAAAAGCTGGAAGTCAGTGATTTGTGTTGAGCAGCACCTGCACGGCTCTCGCTTCACTTCCCAGAGTAACAGCAGTGTACTGTCTGCAGGGACGAAGAGGACGTCGGTCCTCATAGTGCCGTTCGCTCGAAGCTCCCAGCCTGGACTATAAGGCACACCTAAAAGCCTAAAATTTTCCCAGAAATCGGACGTGCGCCTTATAATCCGGTGCGCCTTATACGTGTACTGAGTTCCAAAATCTATAAAAGTATTGTTGTGCGACCGCGTGGTTTTGTGAAAAGCCAAGCGAAGAAAATTAATTCGGAGCTTGCCGTTATTCCGGGAGGATTAACTAAAGAACTCCGACCGCTGGACATTGGCGTACCGTACAGAAGTAGAATCCGTAATTCAGACTGCGCCTTATAGTACGGTGCGCCTTATACGTGGGTCAAATACAGAAATATAATACGGTGCACCTTATGGTCCGGAAAATACGGTACTTCTTCCCAAATGGAGAAAGACTTTTTTTTTCTCTATTTCACGACAAAAAAGTAATGTAATGTTAGCAGCTCATAATTTAAAAAAAAAAAAAAAAAAAAGGCCAAATTAAAGCTGTTGACGAAAGTGAAATTCCCCTCCACACGAGACTCCAATTAATCGGCGAAAGTAAAATTAATTAGACCGGATTTCGTCCGGATGACGCCGTCAGCTGCGTTCTCGATTACTCATTTCGCCGAGTTAATTACCGTCCCCGTTCCGCAGACGGCGGCTTCATGAAGGTGCAATTACGGTCCCTTCGTGCGGTGCCACTCCGCTCCGGGCCGTCTCTTGGAACGAAACCAGAGACCCGTCCCCCGGATTTCCAGGATTGGCTCACCTTATGAAATAAAAAGGACAGAGTTGATTTCTTATCAATCCATCACGCAGATGAAGAGAATGGAGCCGCCAAAGACGGCGTGGATTGGCGGGAGCGCTGCCAGGCGGCGGGAACCTCACATCCCTCACGACATATAGTAATAGAAACGTTGAGACAGAAGAGGAACAGAGACGGAGCGTTAAACTAATGACTATCGATACGGCGTCCCGGCATGTCGGTGTTCTGTTCGTAATCTGTCCCGCGTTTCGCTAATCCGGCCTCCATCCCTGCCTGGTTAACGCTGGAGGAATGGAGCGTGGATTATCGGCTTCAGTGGTTGGAGCATCGGATCTGCACATGTACTGTGAAGGAAGTCACTTAAATAATTAGCATATCTCATTAACACGAATCGGAACTCAGAACAGTTTTCGTGCCGGATTAGAGGGAGACGTCCATTCAAATCCAGCCAGACACAAGATGCTTATCATTAAATTCACATCACTGAATGAGGCTCTCTGCGAAAGGTTAAAAGGAAAATGAAGGTAAGCGGCAGACGGAATGTGAGCGCAGGGACCGGGGATGAACGGAGGGACGGGATAAGAGTGAAGAATCGACTGAGTGATGATGAGGAGGAGGAGGAGGAGGAGGAGAGTGGAGTCAGCCTGCACTGAATGTCAATCACTCAAACATGGCAGGATTTATTCTGCGCCGCTTCATCAATATGTATGCGTGTGTTTGCATTATTTATCCACGGGTCCCGTCTTTGATCGCCGTCCTTCCGAAGACGGAGAGGACGAGGATGACGACTCCGACTCCTGCTGACTCGTCGTAATCGATTCCTCCGCCTTTTTCCGACCCCGGATCGCGGGCCCGTGCCCTATCGCATGGCTTCCGGGACCCACTGACCGTCCGAGCCTCTCTGCGCTTGTCTCGCACCGCAGGTGGGCGATCAGATCCTGGAGGTGAACGGGCGCAGCTTCCTGAGCATCCCTCACGACGAGGCGGTGCGGGCGCTCAAGTCCTCGCGGCACCTGATGATGACCGTGAAGGACGTGGGACGCCTGCCGCACGCTCGCACCGTGGTGGGGGAGACCAAGTGGATCGCCAGCTCGCAGATCACCGACAGCTCGGCCAGCGGCAGCGTGGCAGGGTGAGTGAGGGGGTAGTGGGGGTACAAGATAGATACAAGATCTATCCCTGTTCTCTTCCCTCGAAAAGATTTACACACAAGATGAACATTTATTCATTCATTATCTTTCGCTTTATCCTCTATTAGGGTCGGGGGGGCCCATCCAGGGGAGAACGTTTCGGGCGCTGGGCAGATACACCCAGGACAGGGGGGCAATCTATCGCTGGACACACACTCACTCACACAGACACACTCTATATGGGGCAATTTGAAGAACTCAATTGACTTGATCCATGTTTTTGGACTGTGGGAGGAAACCGTTGAACCCGGAGGAAACCCACGCGGACACGGGGAGAACACGGAAACTCCACCCAGATGGGGATTCGAACCGGGAATCCCTAGTGCTGAGAGGAGAACGTGCTAAACCACAAAGCCACCGCGCCGCCCCAGTGTAAACATTTCCAAAAAAAATAAAAATAAAAAGCCCCAAAGTGTTTATTTTCTTCGAATTTAATTTAAAGCAGGGCGGAAAAAACTAAAACGCTGCCTCCAGGTCCTCAGCGGCATCATCTGTTTCCTGCCAGCCGAGTTCGAGATCGCTTTCTCACTCTCGCCATCTCGCGCATCATAAACGGCCCGTGGGTGTCAAAGCCGCGTTTGCGCTTAATGAATTACCAATTTCGTGCTCAGACGCGCTGATTTAATGTGAGTCCGCGAGCCGCCGTAAGCGCCGTGTAATTTCAGTTTGGAGGAGCAGCCCGAAACGCTCGCCCTCGCCTTTGTCCCGAAATCTTCACGACCCTCACAGCTTCCCCCCCTACCCCCCACCCAGCAGAAAGATGTGTATTGCATTATGTTTGTAGACTCATAGCAATCTGTCAAAGTTATGTATTAATTAGGGCGGCACCGTGGCTTAGTGGTTTAACATGTTCTCCTCTCAGCACTAGGTATTCCCGGTTCGAATCCCCATCTGGGTGGAGTCTCCATGTTTTCCCCGTGTCCCCGTAGGTTTCCTCCGGGTTTGCCGGCTTCCTCCCACAGTGAGGTTGGCGCCTTGTCCTGGGTGTATCTGCCCAGCGCCCGAAACGTTCTCCCCTGGATGGGCATGGGGAACCCCCCCGCTGACCATAGTATATTATAGAGGATTAAGCTGAAGAAGATGGATGGATTTGTATTTATTATTAAACATATTTTTTATAAGAGATTCTTAAAGACGGGGCTGCTGTCATGAGTTCAGTGCGATTTCTCCTCCTTTAACCTTAATGGAGCTCTGCTGATGGATGTTTCGCTGAACTGCTACATAAGGTTGCAGGGTTATTGCTCATGGACCTTCCCTAAGCAAAGCACAGACCCGAAGGGACACCCCCCCTTGACCACCACCACCACCAGCACCAGCACCACGGTCTTACTGTTATGTTTTCATCAATGCTGAAGAGCGAGGCTCATTTCGGGGTTTTATAGTGAGTGGAAATCAACTGCAAACTTTACTGTCTACTTATTTCAAAGGAAACTTCCATGTACGTTTATTTTCCTTTTAATAATTATATAGAGGCTCAGTGGTTTAGCACGTTCGCCTCTCAACATTAGGGATTCCCAGTTCGAATCCCCATCTGGGTGGAGTTTGCATGTTCTCCCCATATCCAAAAACATATATCAAGGTCAATTGAGTTCTCCAAATTGCCCCATATAGAGTGTGTCTGTGTGAGTGAGTGTGTATCCAGTAATAGATTGCCCCCCCCCCCCCCCATCCTGGGTGTATCTGCCCAGTGCCCGAAACGTTCTCCCCCACGACCCTAGTAAAGGATAAAGCGGAAGATAACAGATGGATGGATAATTGTGTTTTCAGAACATTAAGAACCCCACCGTGTAACTCAAATTAAAACCAAATTAGGACAGAAAGCCGAGCACCCCGCCATCAGATTAGAGTCCTCAACAAAACGGGGAGACGTTGAGACGTCCAGCGTGTGGATTACGTATCGATGTCGTTGGTGTTCTGCACACCGCACTGATTTCGTGTTCTTTCTCCGCAGCCTCTCCGTGGATGCGGGTGCTTCAGCCTCAGGAAAGGTGAGTGCTGCGTCCTTTTGACTGGATGCCAGTTGCCACTCTTTAAACTCTTGTCTCAGCGTTTAGTGCCACAAGGCTGTTACTACCCTCACAGATCAGCTGCACACTAACTCTTCATCCGGGAGGCTTCGGGGAGCACATGCCCCAAAAAGCCTGGCACCCCAACCTGAAACCCGATTCTCATAAACGAAGTGCGATAAAAGCCCCTCCGTCTCCTTTAACGTCGTGCAGTGAGTGAAGTGTATGAACTCCGTCCTCGGGCTGAATAATGGATGAGTTTCAGTCGATTTGCACGATTTAATGACCAAAACAACGGCCTGGCAATAATGTGCTCGGCTTCCGCAGACGAGAAATGAACCTTTCATTATTTAAAGTGTTTAAATCGTACTGTTTTCGGGGGCGGGCGGCACGGTGGCTTAGAGGTTTAGCATGTTATCCTCTCAGCGCTGGGGAATCCTGGTTCGAATCCCAATCTGGGTGGAGTCTCCATGTTCTCCCCCGTGTCCGTGTGGGTTTCCTCCGGGTTCTCCTATTTCCTCCCACAGTCCAAAAACATGGATCAAGGTCGATTGAGTTCTCCAAATTGCCCCATATAGAGTGTGTCTATGTGAGTGAGTGTGTGACCAGCAATGGATTGGCGCCCTGTCCTGGGTGTATCTGCCCAGCGCCCGAAATATTCTTCCCTGGATGGGCATGAGGACTCCCCCCCACGACCCTAATAGAGGATAAAGCGGAAGATAATGGATGGATGGATATTTTCAGGGGTTGGTGGCAAGGTCGCTTAGTGGTTAGCGTGTTCTCCTCTCAGCCCTGGGGTTCCAGCTTCGAATCCAAGCTTCTCTGGTTTCCTGGCGCCCTGTTCTGGGTGTATCTGCCCAGCGCCCGAAACGTTCTCCCCTGAATGAGCATGTGGAACCCCCCCGCGACCCTAATATAGTATTATGCGAACGCTAATGAATGAATAATGTATCTGTAAGTGCCGGTCAAATTATTTCACATCAACGCTACAATTGTCGTGAATGCCCGGCTCTGGAAGTTAAACATATGTATTTTGTGAATTCGGGAGGTTTAGCGGCGCCGAAAAACACAACAACCCCGGTCTGAAAACTGTGAGATAAACTCTGAGCTACCGGAATGTTTATAAATATAAATATCCATGTTCTAAAACGCATCGACACATTCGGCGCGATCTCAGAAGCTTCTCGGCCAAAAAGGACGTGCGAAAAGCGAAAGACGACGTGAGAATCGAAGCGGGCGAATGAAACTCTGCAGAACCCATTGCAACAGTGGGGGGTGGGGGTGGGGGGGTTTCTACAGGAAACTTTCGCCGCATGATAATCTTTCTAAAGCCGGCGGACAGCACGGCCGAATAAACACCGAAATGAAGTTCGCAGGCTCCTGCCTGCTGGAAGTGCCGACTCGTAACGCACACAGGTAGCATTGCAAACAGCTCCGGCGCTGCGGCCGTAATGAGCTCCGCGTCTCGCTGAGATTCGCTCATACGTCTCCTTCATAGTGGTGGGCGAGCGCGAGCCCCTCGTGTAATTTAATTACATTAGCAGACCTGTTTAGATTCGATCTATGGGATTGTGCTCGGTGAAGGAGATGCGATCAGTGCTATAAATAAGACTGTCGCAGTGCGTTCAGTACAAACCCGCCGACGTCCAAATAGATGGTACCTATCATCACATTCGTTCGTTTCCTATAGGCGCAGAGTGAAGCCCCCGTGGGGGAACGCTGGCACAGTAATTGCCTTTTTAATTGCCGATAAGTTCGCTGGTACGCGTCGCCTAATTGCAGGTCAATAGGCGGTCATTTCAGCTGATAAAGCAGACAAGATTAATTAACCCCCGTCTTTAAAACGTCTCCGTTACGCTTCGTACTCACAACGTGGCTCACAAGCCGCTCTGGTTGCTCTACTGCTCTGTACTACGCAGCTGGCTCCTATCTGGGTGGAGTTTACATCTTTTTTGAATTGTATCAATTTAAGGTGAACAGGCGGCTCTAAATTGCCCCTATATATAATGTATGTTTGTGTGAGTGAGTGTGTGTGTGTGTGTGTGCTCAGTGATGGATAAAAGATGTTCTCCCCTGGATGGGCATTGGGAAACCGCCCCCCCACCTCCAGAACCCTAATATAGAGTTAAGCAGAAGATAATAAATGAACAGGAATGTGGCAGCTCGGCGCTCAGGCTGTTGCGCTATCCATCCGAAGGTTGAGGGTTTAAATCCCATGTTCACTGTAGTTACCAATGCGGGCCCCTTAGCAAAGCCCTTGAGCTTCATTGCTTCGGGGGGGGTTGTCCCTGTGTTCTGACCCAAGTTGGTCATCAAGTTGGTGGATGCTTGTAAGTTGCTTTGTAATGTAATTTAATGTAATATTGTGTTTGTAAGTGCCTGCCACTTTGTCCCCCCCATCTTTATGGAGCTTGCTTTGTGTGGGTCAGACTTTCAGTGTGTAAAAAAAAAAAAGAAAAGAAAAAAAAGAGGGCCTTCCCCAAACTGTTCTCATGAAGTTATAATCATGTAATGGTCTAAAATCCCTGGCTGCCTGCTTGACTTTTTACGTTGGTGCAAATCTAACAGATTTTATTTACTTTTTACCCCCTCGCTAAAATTATGTTGTTGATTTGCATCATAGGCAGCACGGTGGCTTAGTGCTTTAGCATGTTCTCCTCTCAGCGCTAGGGATTCCCGGTTCGAATCCCCATCTGGGTGGAGTTTCCATGTTCTCCCCATGTCCACGTGGGTTTCCTCCGGGTTCTCCGGTTTCCTCCCACGGTCCAAAAACATGGATCAAGTCAATTGAATTCTCCAAATTGCCCCATATAGAGTGTGTGTGAGTGAGTGTGTGTCCAGCAATAGATTGGCGCCCTGTCCTGGGTCTATCTGCCCAGCGCCCGAGACGTTCTCCCCTGGATGGGTCCCCCCCGCGACCCTAATAGAGGATAAAGCGGGAGATAATGAATGAATGGATTTGCGTCATGTGACTCCTGCATCGGTGTCTTGCATTACAAACTGCCCCCTCATCAGATGAGGGCGGTGGGCAATACGCACGTAATCCCCCGGATTCTGAGGCAGCCGCATGGTTCCGATCGCCGTCGTGGCTCGGGGCACTTAGCGCTATCGACCGTGGCATGGATTTGATCCAAGCCTGACTGCTGGAGTCCCGCAGCTTAAACCCCTCATTCAGGAAGGATCGGATGGTTATTTAAGGGACGGGGGGGGGGGGGGGTCATTGATTTGCAGATCTGCAGAAAATTGTGGCTCCTGGCACCTTTCTCCACGCTTCCACACGCACTCCCCCTCAAGGTCTTTCTGCTTTTCGCCTTTTTATCGGGTGTGAAACGCTGAGGAAACGTATTCCACCCGACCTCCTCTGGACTTCCCATTATCCTCTCGCCGTCATGAATAGCGCTCGCGAATAGAATAAATAATGGCCGGCGTGCGAGTACAAATGTTATAGATGTGTCCCGTTCTGTGCAAGAGGGTTAATGTAGTGCAGCTAAGTGATCTGGGTGATTTTGTGTTCCGCTGCCTCACCACCGGCACAGCGGGGGGGCTGTAGTAAATAGACCTATAAACCCAAAATGACATGACGTGACTGATCTTCTGTGGAGGCGGTAGGACGGCAGAGGCCGCTGGTTCGTCGGAAATACACCGGAAAGTGACGCTATTCGGCTCTGTGGTCAGAAAATGTTGCTATTTCTGTCGACGTTGAAGTGTTTGTATCTGGATGGCGTGCCGAAGACAAAACGAAAGATTAAAAACAAAAAGTATGCGTTACAAGCTTTAGTTTGGAAGGGCGGCGGTGCCTACAAACCAAGACCTGACCTCAGGAGGCATGCCGTTCCAAAGTTCCCGCCGTAGCTCAAAGAGCATGCACCCGTTTTAAAAAACGGATCTGTCCTGGAGTGTGTCTGCCCAGCCCTGCCCGAAACGTTCTCCCCTGGATGGGCATGGGGAACCCCCTCCACCGCGACGCTAATAGAGGATAATAATAAAAATAATGCATTATATTTATAAATGGCGCCTTTCAGGGCACTCAAGGACACCTTACAAAAGTTAAAAGGGACACAATATAAAATAAAATCAGACAAACAGATTTAAATACATTCATTCACTGTTGCATAAAATAATGAACAAAAAAATGTGCAGTGAAAATTAGGAACATACAAGTGTAAAGAGGTGAGTTTGAGCCGGGATTTAAAGGTTGATAGACGGTCAATATTGCGAATTTGGATAGGGAGGTTGTTCCAGAGAGATGTGCACAGCAGTTCAATCGACGGAACCTCGATGGCACCACCTGTAGGATATAAACATGGTGCCTTATGAAGGACTGACTTTCCCCGAGCGTTACCCCACCCGTCTGTCCCGCTCTGGAGCCGTCTGCTCAACGTACGATGACTCGGCAGCTACATTGAAATGCCGCGCACCATGCGCTCGAACACCGGATCGATATGTGTTTGCAGGTGCAGCCGCTCTTAATCTCCACAAGACCTCATTAGAGCGAAAGGTGAGGGGACACCCGGGACGGGTCATCAGTTCATCAGATTATCCGTTTATCCGCATACCTACAGCGCCCTACAGCACCTTCCAGTCCGTCCTCAGTGAGAGTCACTCATCCTGTTCGTTCCCCGTCGTTGCACATGATGGCCGTCCTGCAAAAAAATAAAATAAAAAGAGAGAGAGAGAGAGTCTGTGGCTTCGCCGCCTTTAGAACATTAGCACTCGAGCAATTTGCTGACACCCTGTGGGAAAGGTCACTAACACTTTTGTTTCGTTGTGCATGAGATATTGACCGGCAATTAAGCATTCGCACGGTTAAAGGGAATGCCGGGAGAACGGTCCCATTAGACGCGGTGGCGGTGGATGGAGGTGTTTCACCGATGGCAGAAAAATCCATCCGGCGCCAGCCGTCACCGTTTCTATGAGATTATAAAACCGCAGTGTTCGCATTGATCCGTTTTAGCGGATGGGGCATTTTAACTCCTCGCTTTATAGCTTCTCTGGGCGACGGAGGAGTCACTCCGGCTCTGGTTCCCGCCGCGCGGAGGGAGTCCGCCTCTCCCCCGAAACCCGTCACGTAATTCAGTTGAAGGGGAAACGGCGGGGTTTATAACAGATCGCTGCTGACACGCTTTTGACTTCATGGATGCGAGGTCACCGCCGTGACCCTGACCGGGATGAAGACGGTTACGGTGGATGAAATTATGAGTGACAGGGATGATGGAGAGGGTCACTCTTGGGTGGGGGAGTCACCCAAAGGACATTGAAAGAAGCTGCTTTAAATATTACAGCAGGGTGTAGTATAATACATATATATATATATATATATGATTTAATCATAATCGCTATAGTGTATATAAATTTTTTTGTATATATATATATATATATATATATATATATATATATATATATATATATATATATATATATATATTTATTTATATCCTCTATTAGGGTCGTGGTGGGGGTTTCCCATGCCCATCCAGGGTAGAACGTTTCAGGCGCTGGGCAGATACACCCAGGACAGGGGGGCAATCCATCGCTGGGCATATATATATGTGGCTTAGTGGTTTAGCATGTTCTCCTCTCAGCACTAGGGATTCCCGTTTTGAATCCCCATCTGGGTGGAGTTTCCATGTTCTTCCCGTGTCTGCATGGGTTTCCTCCGGGTTCTCCGGTTTCCTCCCACAGTCCAAAAACATGGATCAAGTCAATCGCGTTCTCCAAATTGCCCCCCCCCCCCCCCCCCCCCCCCCCCCCCCCCCCCCCCCCCCCCCCCCCCCCCCCCCCCCCCCCCCCCCCCCCCCCCCCCCCCCCCCCCCCCCCCCCCCCCCCTCTTTCCGCATGCCGTTTTTTTTTTTTTTTTTTTTTTTTACTGCTCGGAGCAGAACAAAAGCACCTCAGTCAATGACAATCAATTCTCCCATCTCTCCTTAATCTGGTCCCCTGTGAGCGCCACCGTATATCATCTATTTCTGTCGCTCGCTTCCAAGTTGTTTTTCCCTGTCTTTCAGGCGTAATAAGTTTTTCTCAGGAACACACATGCGAGAGAAGCCCAGAGGACCTGCTTGGGGGTGGGTTGGGGGGGGGGGGGGTACAAGAAACCGAGAGATAGGACCAGCGTAGCTGCACTTGTGGGTTTGGCAGATATGGGTTGTTTGTGATTTATGGTAAATAATACAGTACTTTACTTTTACTGCTGCCTTATTGTGACATTTGGAAACATTTTGATTGAATGATGATAATGAAGTGAACACGACGACGCTGATAAATCCTGTAACGGAGACGGGTGTGCGGAGTGGACCGCTGCTGATGCAAACGAAAGTGCCCTGGTGTTATGAGATGGTGTTGGTGTGACAGCTTGGTGAAAAATGGTGGCTTTTAGGTGGGAGGCTCTTTTTTTGTAGGAACACTAACGTGTACTGTAGGGATAGAAATATTAAGACGCATTAAAGACCCAGCCATGCTTCCTGGACGTACATGCGTCTGCCTCCAAATAGATGCACCAGAGCGCTGATCCTGTGCCCGACATCAGTGCCTGACCTCACCAACGCTCTTCTGTATAAACTCCATACACAATTCAACACTCTCAGCAAAGTTCCAAGCTGTGAAAGCTACAAAGGTTGCAAGGGTGTGAGGAGGCGGAGTCTGTGGATCCTTTTAATACAGTATTGGAGCACTGAGAGGTCACTCTGGTGGCTGTTCTAGGTATAGAACGTGTGTAGTTTACAAATAAGTGTGTCTATATGGATTAATCACGCGGTCACCTGCTTTTAAAGGTCATTAACATTGACCTAAAATGGCTCCCATGATGGTAACAGTTGTCCATTCCCTCTGGCTGGACAGACTTTAGCAGAATGTTCAAACGTTGGTTTGTTTGTGTTTTTGTCGTTCTCCGCAGCCGTCTCTCTTTTCTCAGCATCCACCGTGTCTCCCTCTGCAGGCAGGTTTTTATAAGGGCGTGGCCGGGTCGCAGGTGACCCTGTCCAGTTTGGTGAACCAGAGCAGGGCGATGCTGGACGACCAGGCCCGACATCTGCTGACCGAGCCCGAGAGGCACACCATGAGCTACTACATGCAGGAGTATCGCGACGGACACGTCGGCGTCGAGCAGCTGGTGATGGCGCTGTTCGAGCTGCTCAACACTCACGCCAAGGTGCGTCTGTCGTCATCAGGTCTGTCTGTTAAACCCGAAATGTGTAAATAATTAAATTATAAAAAAATAAACAGATGTCTTTATTCTATTTAGAGTCATTGGACAGCTTTATGCTTTATGTAAACAATTTGGGGAAGGGCCATTACCCCGTCCCAATGCACAAAGCATGGCCATTAACACATGGCAGAGTGAGAGGCCGTGGACCCTGACAGAGTCCTGTCCCCAACCCCATCAAACCAAAACAGAGGCCCTTTTTGACCCCCGTGTCTGACCTCCTAAATGCCCCCCAGTCCCACAGACCCACACAATCCTAAAGAAAGCCTTCCCGAAATGTGGAACCTGTTAAAGCCGTTAAATGTTAACAACTTATAATATCATGTCATACAGTGCTGCTGTAGTTGCCCCATTGTTTTTTGTCCCCGTGCTGTATTTGGTGTTTTTCTAATATTCGCAGTCAAAAGTATGTGGACGCCGTCTGAAAATTGTGTCTGTGTGCAGTTTGCTTGTTCTCCTTATGTCTGCTCAAGCAGAAAGAAATTGCCCCCTGTTGTAAGTATGTGTAAAAATGAATGAATGAATTATGAATCATTAACCTGCGAACGAGTAACCACCGTATGTGTATAAAACATAATATAATAATATAATTAATAACGCTTCGTTAAATTCATTTATTCATTATTTTCCGCTTAATCCTCTTATTTGGGTCACAGGATGGGGTTCCCCATGCCCATCCGGGAGGAACGTTTTGGATGCTGGGCAGATACACCCAAGAAAGGGCGCCAATCTATCACTGGGCACACGCACACGATATGGGGCAATTTAGGGCTTTCAATTTACCTTGAGTCCATGTTTTTGGACCGTTGGAGGAATTCTTTCTTAATGCGGGTTAAAAGATAATTGCGAGTCTGAGATTCTAGTGTGGTGTGAATGGACGGAAAATCTTTTATAGGAGGCATGAGGTGCTGAGGGGGGAGGAGGTGGGAGGGGGGGGTGCGAAGATAATTACCCCGTGTGTTTGTTCGGCACGTTCATTCCTCCACCCGCGGTCCCTGCGTCAGTCAGGTCCACCGTCAGTCTGATTGCCAGGCAGAGGGGGATTTATTATAGAGCCGTGCGGAATTCGTTCTCCTCGTGGCGCGATCAAACAATGGCGGTGCTCCCGTCAACGTCGGAGGCTTTCGGAGTGGTTCGGCAGTGACGCCCCTCCGTGTGCACTTTTGTCTGCAGTTCTCGCTGCTGTCGGAGGTGCGGGGGCTGGTGAGCGCGCAGGACCTGGAGCGATTCGACGCGCTGGTGCTCCGCAGAGAGATCGAGGCCCTGAAGGCCCGGCAGAGTTCGGCGGGGGCACCGGCGCCGCACCCCGACTCCTTCTCCATGGTCTCCTATCCCGACACGCTGACGTCGTCCTCGGGCAGCGTCGTGACCTGCACCACGCTCAGCTCCGCTCGGGTACGAAGCGCCGACTCGGTGTGTGTGTGAACGTGAATTCACTGCGGGGACCTTTTTCAGGAACCCGTGAACTCGCAGGGCACTCAGAGCAGACTTACATAAGCCTCCAGGAACGCTTTGTTCAAAGCCAAACGCTGTGGAGGCGCTCGGGTGGCGCGGCGGTCAAACGGACCGTTCGGATCTCAGCCGGCTGAGTTAAAGAACTCCAAACACTCAGAGAGAGCCTTCAGCTGGACGACGACGCATTGTCATGTTCTCCTCAAAATAACATTAAGGGCCTGGGGGGGGGGGGGTTTCCCAAGTAAATTCAGGTTCAAGTAATTTATTTATATAGCGCTTTTTACAACAGTACATCATCACAAAGCAGCTTTACAGAATGAAAAACCTTTAAACCCCCAAAGAGCGAGCCGAAGCGACAGTGGCAAGAAAAAACTCACTGTTATGCTGTTATTTAAGGAAAAAACCTTGGGAGGACCAAGACTCAGTGGGGGACTCGTCCTCCTTGAGCGGCCAGGCAGCAACAACAGTGTAGGACAGATCATCCCGTCATTAATGAATAATTCGTTAGGTGTGAATTACAGTCTTACCCTTTTAAAATCAATTTTACCCCCATTATTCCCTTTTTTTCATCCAATCAGGAGAGACTGCTGTGGTTGATTGATATGATGGAGGTAGGGGACACGCACCACACACACACACCCAGTTTGATTTGCAGTGATTTATTTTGTTTCTCAGAGTGAATTCAGCTGCGGGGCTCTGGCTTCTGTTTTCGTTCCTTTCTTATTTTGTATGGTCATAACTATGTGGACACTGAAATACAATAAACCTGCTGCTCCTCAACACGTGGACCACATTTCAGTATATAATTTGTGCAGCTTGAACATCTTGCATTGCAAGATTAATGCTTATAAGTTGTGTCCACATTGTGACCATATAAGGTATGTTCCTGCCTTCGTATTGCTAAAGCGAATACTTACAAATAATTACGACGTTACTCCTCATTAGATCAATAGACTTTATTTGCTAACATTAACCAATGACATCCCACTGTTCTGCCAGTTTATTATAGAACTGACAACTAGGGCTACTTGGAATGTATGATGTCATAACCTCGGCATATGTTACTGTTTTAACCCTATACTAGGGACTAATGCCCATTGGGTGCTGGACAGATACCCCCCAGGACAGATTCACTCACTCTTTCCTACATATACACTAAATAGGGGCATTTTAGAGCAGCCAATTCACCTTGAATCCATGTTTTTGGACTGTGGGAGGAAACCGGAGCACCCGGTGGAAACCCCGGAGGACACAAGGAGAACACGGTTTCTGTAACAGGAACCATTTTTGGCTCAAGTGCAGTACGCTGCCGTGTGCCTGCAGATTCCTGCTGCCGGGTTGGTGCATGAGAAGCTGTCGGCCTGCCGACTCCCGAAGCAGGAAGATAGAACGTATAGAAATATAAGCCAAAGGAAATCATTTTCCTGCCTCGCATGTTTGTGTTTAGGATTTAAACCATCAGATTTTTTTTGTGTGAGTTGATTTTGTAACGGGGGGAGGGCAATAGCGAACAGTCTGGCAGCACAAACTGTCTTTCTCTCTCTGCGACTCTGGCGGTGTTTGGACCGAACACATCTGTCACAGCCCATACGCGGCCGTGTGATGAAACGCTTTGAGGAATGGCTTCCAGTTCTCTGCTCCGCTAGAGCCGAGCAGAGCCCCACGCTCGGGACGAGGGCCGACTTATCGTTCCTAACGGCACCGGATCAGAGGAAACGTGGACGAGGTGTGACGCGAATGCCGTCAGTATTCCAGGTTTAGAGTGATTACAACAACATGCAGGTATCGTTCCATCAGATGAGGTCAGATAAGAACACAGAGCTCAACGCCCGGCGCGTCGTTTGTGTCCCCCCGGCTCTCCAGCACTGTGAAACGTTTGTGCAATGTTTGTAACGTTTGTGTTACAAACAAAAAAAGCAAAAAAAAAAAAAAAAAGCAACGTTTGTGCCCCCCCGGCTCTCCAGCACTGCGTGTCCTACTTCCAACACAGCCACGGGGTCAACTGAGGACGTCTGTAATACCTGCGTTTGTCCGAGCGTGTGACGTAACAGCAGAGCGGCGCTCATAACCTCCCTGCAACTATAAATCAGACTGACACTTTGATTAATCGTTTCCGTAACATCGTGTGGAAGGCATGGACGCGACGCCGCTCTAAAACCCGGCAGTAATAAAGCACCCCGGGGTGCGGCTGTTAACCCAACGGGGCGGCCTCGGTATCAGGAGGACTCACACGCCGCCCAAACGTGTGGCCGATAGCCAATAGCCGTGTCACCTGCGAGTCTGCATTAATTAAACGTACGCGAGGAAGAACGCTATCGAATCCCGCGACCCTTCCGTCCCGGGGGTCTGAAGCTCAATGCAAATGAATTAACCGTAAGTGCTTCCTGCGCCGGCAGTGCACGAGCAATTACTGATAATTGATGGAGCTTTTGTTTTGCTTGGGGAGAGCCGTAATGAGGAGAACCGCAGGCGGATTCTCGTCGGGCCGTGAAGAGCGAATCCCAGAACCACCCTCCCCTCCCGCGCCAGGCGCTTCTTAATCTTAATAAGGACTTGGTTTTCCTGGGCGTGTGGCGGCGCGCGGGACCGTGGGGCCGCATGTTAAAACATCTCATTAGAAAATTGACGTTGGAAAGAGGGATGGGAATTCAATTAGAGGAGCGGGAGGAGTGCTGCCCCCCTCTGCACATTCCCACGCCTCCCCCCCGAACCACAAAACGGAAGCTTTATTCTGCATCGCAGCTTCTCTGAGGTTGATTTGGATAGCCTTCTACAATTACAGACTTTCTAGTAACCATCAGGACCCCCAGCAGGGCAGGTATCATTAGGTTGGTGGATGATTCTCTGTACTGCCGTGTTTAAATAAGCATTGCGTTTATTTACTACGCCTGTTATTGAACACATCCCCCTTATTGCTCCACCTTGTGTAGAATCAGAGTAGGTCATCTGTTGTTGTACAGTTTGGGGGAGAGTGAGGGAGCCAGGGAGAGAGAGAGAGAGAGAGAGAGAGAGAGCAGCAGCAGCAGGAACAGGACGTCGGCGGCGGCACCGACACCAACCAGCACAGTTGGTATTTAAAGCCCTCCTTCATGTGTTTGGGCAACCCTGTGTACCATCCTAATTGTGACATGATGTTC
Source organism: Corydoras maculifer (assembly GCA_019802435.1). NCBI lineage: Eukaryota > Metazoa > Chordata > Actinopteri > Siluriformes > Callichthyidae > Corydoras > Corydoras maculifer. The sequence continues at coordinate 82,437 of JAFMOD010000381.1, forward strand.
TCATGAGCACAGGGTGTGTTTACAGTTACAGTTACAGTGACCTTTTTCCTCTCTCTCTCTCTCTCTCTCTCTCTCTCTCTCTCTATCAGAACGACAGTGTGATGGAGAGCAACGGCGACGACGTCCAGGGGCGAGGCAACGCCCTCGCTGACATCTCTCTGGTGAGCCATGCGGCGCCGCCGTGCCCCGATCAGGTGGTAGCTTATTTCAGGGGTGTTAAGTCGATCTGGGAAACGATCCGCCGTTCCTCATAGGTAATTGCACCCCACTCCGATGCCCGGGGCAAGCAGGTACAGGGCGTTAAACCCGGGAGGAGGTCAGCGGCGTAAGTGCTGAACGAGAGTCTTCTTTTGTTGATACTTCCAAGTTTCAGAGCTTTAATGGAAAGCAGTTTTCGGTCGCAGTTTCCACGGCGACCAGCCCCACTCACTCGGCTGAGATTTCATGATTGGCGTTTGCCAGTGATTTTTTTTTTTTTTGAGGGCCAGGATTTTTTCACTCACCCCTCTGATTACTTTCGTTCTTTCTCTCTTCACTCGCTCACTCGCTCGCTCACTCACTCCATCCATCTCATTTCTGCTTTGGTTCTTTTATCCTGCGCCTCATTCTGCTCGCATGGATAAATGTTTTATTATTACTTCATAATGTTGTGCTGTATGATAAGTGACTGTGTAATTAGCTCCGTGTGTGTGTGTGTGTGTGTGTGTGTGTGTGTGTGTGTGTGTGTGTGTAGCCTGAAATATCTTCTCTCCCACAAATGAAATAGTCTGCCTAATGAAGTGTGTGTGTGTGTGTGTATGTTTGTGTGTGTATACATTTGCTTGTTTGCCTTGTCTCCTCCATCCTAGGACGAGACGGGTTCGACCTCAGAGTCGCCGCCCTCTTTTAAGCCCCCCCCTCCCCCTGCCGTCCGCCGCCAGCCCAGCCGCAAGTCCGTCACCTCTAAGCGCGCCCCGTCTGACCCGTCCAAATCCGGCCTGTACTTCACTGCGCCCTCCCACCCCCCCTCCGGAAACCAGAGGCCGTCCAAGCGGCCCGCCCTCCCCCCCGACCGCTCGGAGAACCTGGCACCGATCACGCGGCTCTCCATGGTCAATCAGCACTCCATCGGCCCGTTCCCTCGCGTCCAGTCCCCCGGCCGGGCCACAACCCCGCCGGCTCCGGCCGTCCCCGCACCGCCGGGTCCCCCTCCTCCACCCCTGAGCCCGAAGTCGCCCCGAGCCGGCCCCTCGTCTCCGGCCTCCAAACAACAGTTTGTCACGGTGGAGGTGCACAGACCCAACGCTGAGCCTGACGTCAACGAGATCAGGCCTCTTCCTCAGAGCAGAGGTCAGAATGCCTTAGGATGTGGAGGCTAATGGGGCCTATCCCAGCAAGCCTTTAATTCACGTATTATAATATTACATTTGGTCATTTATTGGATGCCTTTATACAAAGCGACTTAAAAGCTGAGCACAGGGTTCATCACAGCATCCCTGCTGCAATGAGGGTTAAGGGTCTCGGTCAAGAACCTACACTGGTAACTTCAATGGACCTGGGATTTGAACCCCCAACCTTCAGATTGACAGACCAACACCATAACCACTGAGCTACCACGCCCATATTATAGGGGTTGTTTGTTTATCAAATCTGCACCTAGTCTCCCCATACATGAGGGCAAGGTCGCTCAGTCGTTAGGGTGTTGGGCTATCAATCTGAAGGTTGGGGGTCCACTGAAGTTACCAATGTGGGTCCTTGAGCGAGACCCTTAACCCTCATTGCTCCAAAGATGCTGTGATTCACCCTGTGCTCACCTTGTAAGTCGCTTTAGATAAAAGCGTCCAATAAATGACCAAATATAAATGTAAATGTAATGTTTATAACAGAGGAAGCATCTATAGCTGTGATACTACATTACAAAGAGACGAGGGATGTGAGGGAAGAAAGGCACGCTGTAGACCACACTCTTTTTTTATTTTATTTAATGAGGTGACTCTGCTCTTTGGATGATTGATGGTGCGTTGTGTGGGACGCAGCACTCTGTCTTTAATTGCAGAGGTTGTATTTAAATCACGTTTGCACCGTTGGCAGTCAAAGTGCATTGTGGGCCTTAAAAAAAATAATTCGAAAGAGTCAAGGAAAAAAAAATCGGCGATAAAACTCTTATCAAATGTTAATAAAACTTTATTAGTCTCACAGGTTTGCGAAATGTAATAAAGCCAGCTGATTGATGTGACATCGTACGGTCTGTGCTGCTATTTCAGCAGTTAGTTCTGCAGTAAACGCCTCGTTGTCTTTACAGCGGATCTCCTGCTTTTAAATTTAGTGTTACCAAAAAAAAAATTTTTAAAAATCTGAGATTTTATCAAGATGGGTCTTCAGACTATTGCTGATTGCCCAGATGTCTTGTTTGATTGTCAGAATTGTCAGAGGAATGAGTGCAAAGAGAGGGGACGGGGTTTACAGTTCGGTCTACACAGAGTCCACAGAGGAGGGCCGCTGCCCTGCGATTGGTCGTCGCTCGCCGCGCTCTGTCTCTTCGTATGATTTGTAATGCCATTCCATTTGGACATGTCTTCAGACGTCTCCTCTCTGTGTCCGGGCCGCAGGCGCTGCCCTGTCCCAGCTGTCCGACAGCGGACAGACCCTGAGCGAGGACAGCAGCGTGGACACCGCCGAGTCGGGACGCGTGAGCAAGGAGAACAGCCCCCGTCCTGCCCGGAGTCGACCTTTAAAAGAGGGCGCAGGGGCAGGAGAGGGGAGCGAGGTCAAACCGGTGAGATCGAGAGACTCGGAGGGGGGCGGGACCTTTTTAAAAATGTTTAAAATAATAATAATATGTGAAAGTGTGAGACGTGAACGTGATGGATGTGATGTCATCGTCCAGGCTCCTCGGTTCAGAGCTCCATTCACACGTTTTGTCATTTCCACATCATTTTGTTCCTTTAATCCACAGATTCCACAGCTTTTTTTGTTCTCATTCGGCGTCTCGGTGCAGAACAGCACTCTTATTCTCCCCTCCGTGGTTCTTTCTGGTCCGTGGAAGCAGCACACCTCATATATTATAAAACTGTAAACAGCTAATAACAAACAGAAATGAGCTGGTGTTGGGGGGGGGGGGGTTGTGTGTGTGTGGGGGGGGTTCTTTTTGCAGAACTGAGTGTTAAAAGCGACGTGTGAGTGTGAGGCGAGCCCGCACACATTTCCTTCTCGCCGATCGCTTCTCCAACTCTGTTTCTCTCTGCAGCCGGGGCTTCTGGAACCCACGTCCACCCTGGTCCGCGTGCCCAAAAGCGCCAGCACCCTCGGCATCGCTATCGAAGGAGGAGCCAACACACGGCAGCCCCTGCCCCGCATCGTTACCATACAGGTGTGGAAACAGCTGCCCTTCTGTTCACTCAGACGTCACGAGTTTGGCTTGTTCTCCAGTTCTCTGAACATAAATGAGCCTCTTGTTTCTTTGATAGTTTGAAACTCGTCGTAAATGTCACATTATAACATTTTATTCATTCATTCATTCATTCATTCATTATCTTCTGCTTTATCCTATATTAGGGTCGTTGGGGGGTCTCGTTTCGGGCGCTGGGCAGATACACCCAGGACAGAACACCAATCTATCGCTGGGCACACACTCACTCACACACGCACACACACACACACACACTCTATATGGGGCAATTTGGAGAATTCAATTGACTTGATCCATGTTTTTTGAGAAACACGCGGGCACGGGGCAAACATGGAAACTTCACCCAGGTCGGGATTCGAACCTGGATCTCCAGCACTGAGAGGAGAACATGCTAAACCACTAAGTCACCAGATGAAATAGACACAGAGACTGAAAAATCATAATGCTGCCGAAACTGGTGCTTAATTATTAAGGCTTTAATGACTTACTGAGCAAAATACTTGATGCCTGAATCAGGTATAAGTGTGTAGTGTGTGTGTGTGTGTGTGTGTGTGTGTGTGTGTGTGTGTGTGTGGAGCAGCAGGACCTCTCTCATCACAGGGTGACTGAATGCATCAGCAGACAGAGAGGACGCTGTACCTCTTGCAGCCTAATGGCTAATAAATTAAGCGCTGATAATCGTTGGCTTGGCTACAGACGCGCAGACCGAGTGAGAGATTCAGTACAGAGAGATTTTAATTACAGAAAAGACTCAGGGAGAGGCAACGCGCAGACGGGCGGGCGGGCGGGCAGGCGGGTGCTGATTCCCGGGGCATGGGTGGTTCATCAGAATTTGAAAGGAAGAACCAGCAGCCGTGGCTGAGATCCCACTGCAAAACCTGTGTGTGTGTGTGTGTTTGTGTTTGTGTTTGTGTTTGTGTTTGTGTTTGTGTGTTTGTGTGTGTGTGTGTGTGTGT
>JAFMOD010000381.1:92112-103474 GCA_019802435.1 Corydoras maculifer
GTGTGTGTGTGTTTGTGTGTGTGTGTGTGTGTGTATATATTTATATATGTGTGTGTACAGCACTTTGGTCAATGCGAGTTGTGTTTAGAGTGCTCTATAAATAAAAGTTACTTACTTACTATATGTGTGTATGTATGTATATATATATATATATATATATATGTGTGTGTGTGTGTGTGTGTGAGAGATGTGATTGCAGTCTGATCTATTTGATCTCAGTAACACGGCGCCGTGGCGTTCGGGTCTCTGGGACTCGGGGCGTTTGCAGGGTTTCAGGATCTTCTGAGCTTCTGCCAAACTGGGGGGGGGGTGTTCAGGGGCTTCACTCCCCTCGTTTCATGTTCAGAAATCTTTAAAAAGTGTGTGAATGCAGTCAGATGTTCCGAACTGCGCAGTGGGGCAAACAGTTGTTTATCCAAACGCTTTGATCTTGTTATAGCGCTCAGAAAACAAACACAGAAAAAAATAATAATAACCAGGCCAACGCTGAAACGGCAGGATGTTCTGTAATTTCATGGCGCAGACGATAAAGCAGCAGTAAGAAATATGAAATTACACCTCGTGGGCAACTCAATGGTGTATTTCTGAGCACATCCTTAGTGCTGATGGGCTACAACGGCATGTCATCAGTTGATGCTGCTGCTGTCTGAATGAAACAGATGAAGCGAGAGTGTCGTCTGTATTCCTTCTAAATGGATTTGTTCACTTCACATTGGGTTCGTTTTGTAATCTCTCTGCATCGTTTGCGTTTGGGCGAAAATGAAACGTCGAACCTCAGAACCAGGCCCATGCTTCAGACTAACACCTGCAGACACCCTCTCAGCCAAAAAAGCCGCTTCCCAGAGGAAATTCCACTTGCAGAACACCCTGCGTTTCAGAGGATGTGGTGGAAATTACCGCAGCAGCACTTCATAGTTATCGTTGTGCTTTTGCGCCCCGCTGACGGGCTGCTCTAACCAGGTGAGTGCTGTTGCTATGGCCCCTTGACGACAACGGGCTCTGAGAGCTTTACGGGCATTTACATAACGGACGCATCCGAAATCCTCCCTGCAGCCCGAACCTCACCGGCGCTCGGTGGGCCTTCAGGATGCGCCTGTGGTTTTGACAGAAATTCTGTGGGAACCTGCATCACAGCCTCGGCTCCGGGGTCGACTTTTAATGAACATATGAACCTCCTGCATTCATCTCCACTCCAGTAGAGGGTGCTGTGTCAGGAGCAGGGAAAGGCCCTACATCCCAGCACCGCTTAAGACCTCAGGAACACAGACCTTACATGTAGATGATATTTCTATGTCATTGTAAAATTCATTCATTCATTATCTTCCGCTTTATCCTCTATTAGGGTCGTGGTGGGGTTCCCCATGCCCATCCAGGGGAGAACGTCTCAGGCGCTGGGCAGATACACTCAGGACAGGGGGCTAATCCATCGCTGAGCACACACTCACTCACACACAGACACACTCTATATGGGACAATTTTTGAGAATTCAATTGACTTGATCCATGTTTTTGGACTGTGGGAGGAAACCGGAGAACCCGGAGGAAACCCACGCAGACATGGGGAGAACATGGAAACTCCACCCAGATGGGGATTCGAACCGGGAATCCCTAGTGCTGAGAGGAGAACATGCTAAACCACTAAGCCACCGTGCCGCCGTCATTGTAAAATGATTAATTAATATATAATTTAGGGCAGCACCATGGCTTAGTGCTTTAGCATGTTCTCCTCTCAGCGCTAGGGATTACCGGTTCGAATCCCCATCTGGGTGGAGTTTCCATGTTCTCTCCGTGTCTGCATGGGTTTCCTCCGGGTTCTCCGGTTTCCTCCCACACTCCAAAAAAACATGGATCAAGTCAATTGAGTTCTCCAAATTGCCCCATATAGACTGTGTGTGAGTGTGTGAGTGAGTGTGTGCCCAGCGATGGATTGGCATCCTGTCCTGGGTGTATCTGCCCAGCGCCAAAACGTTCTCCCCTGGATGGGCATCCCCCCCCCCCCCCCCCCGCCGCGACCCTAATAGAGGATAAAGCGGAGGATAATGGATGGATGGATATAATTTATTAATAATATCTATAAAGTCATAATATTAAATTAGATTAGCTCTAACTTTATGGTCCCTTTTATTGAGGGCTGCCTTAGGGAATAATCAGCCCAGTGGCGGCATCATTACACACACTGAAAAATAAAAGAGGGATATAGATATAATATATATATATATATATGTCAATTAAAAATACACATGATCAAACAGAATCATTTTAAAAACATAATGCGTTATATATAAACTAATGTTCCGGTTTTAATGCACAATTTTTATATATAATATTCATTTATTTTTAATCTGCGTCGTAGTCTGGCAGCTAAATAAACCAGTGGACATTTGCTGAATTACGGGATTTTTAATACATTGGTGCCATCTAGCGGTACAAAGTGGGATTAAGGCTGTATTAAGTAGAGCGATTCTGCCACCTAGTGGCTAATATTTGTAATGACTATTATGACCACGGATTCAAAATGTCACACGGCAAAAAAAAAATGAAATACTATATAAATTAAGTTGGAATGAAGTCTGCGGCAGCGTGTTTAGTGTGTGTGATGTCTGAGGAGTTTAAAGGCTGTAAACGGGCGGAGTTTGGCTTCGTGAACAACAACACTGACGTGGCCGTTTAAACCCGCCTCCTTTTAAAATCCAGCCAATCAGCTCGCTGAAAGGCGGCGTGTTGTTTTGAAACATTAAAGCTGCTTTTATTTCATTAACGATCAGTTTAATTAATAGAGTTTATGAATTAACCTTCTGTTAACACTGTGCGATCGCACGATGTCGGCACGTTTATAAACATCTGGAGGGAGCATTCAGAGTTTGTTGCAGACCGCAGGAGCAAAAGATGGAGACATTAAAAGATGGAAAGTGAAAGTGATGATGATCAGAATAAATCTTTAAATCTGTGAGAGAAATGCGGGATCGTGTGGAACTTTGCTGCTTGATGGACGGAAAGCGTATTGTTTTTTTTTATTCTGAAGGTCCCGAGAGACAAGACAGGAACCAGGAACTGTACCAAGAACATCTTTATTATTCATTATTCCCTGAAGGTGAAATTAACAACGTCATTCTTTATGTTGTGAAATATTCCGCGCGTGTGTGTTGTGTGTTTGTTCTTCATTATTACCGAAGCCTCCAGAAACCTCAGCTCTGTGATCAATAATCATTTATTTGTAGTGATTAATAATCAGATGACTTCCTTATGACTCTTCTCTCTGTTTGCAAATCGCATTTAAGAGATCAACTTTCTACTTAATCACAGCTTCAGTGAGATGTTACTTTAAATATAAACGTTTGAGCGTGGGTTTCCTTCGGGTTTCCTCACACAATCCAAAAACATGGATCAAGTCAAATGAATTCTCCAAATTGCCCCATATAGAGTGTGTCTGTGTGAGTGAGTGTGTGCCCAGTGATAGATTGCCCCCCTGTCCTGGGTCTATCTGCCCAGCGCCCGAAACGTTCTCCCCTGGATGGGCATGGGGAACCTCACCGCGACCCTAGTAGAGGATAAAGTAATAGATAATGAATGAATGGATGTTTAAGCGTGGGTTTCCTCCGGGTTTCCTCCGTTTTTTTCCCACAGTCCAAAAACATGGATCAAGTCAAATGCGTTCTGTGTGAGTGAGTGTGTGTCCAGCGATGGATTGGCGCCCTGTCCTGGGTGTATCTCCCCAGCGCCCGAAACATTCTCCCCTGGATGGGCATGGGGAACCCCCCCCCCCCCACGACCCTAATAGAATGTTTGATCCCTGTTTATAAACCTGTATTAAAAAAAAAGCTCTACCTCCTGCAAATATTAACCTGCTGCATTTACACTAATTAACGAATAACCATCTGATGATGTCAGATATATATTTATATATATAGAGAGATGTCCATGGTATCAATACTAATATGTCCAATATATATGAACAGAAATGGTATTAATGTAGCCAGAGCGCTGAAAACCATCCACCACCCAAATAATACCAGCTCTGTGTGGGTCCTGATCATCAGAGAACATACCAAAGTGGACTAACACTGTGTATAACCAGATGGACTACAGAATGTAATTCTAGAACTACAAAGTCCACCTGTGGAGTGAGTGGAGGTGATGGCATCAGGCAGTAGGACGGAGGTGAAACTAATAAAGTGGCCGGTGGGTGAACATGTTACCGTCCTGTATCCGTCTGAATGTCACAGCACTTCATTCGACCGGCTTTACAGCCGTCCAATCACAGAGCTCAGGAGTGTGTGTGTGTGTGTGTGTGTGTGTGTGTGTGTGAATCCCTAGTGCTGAGAGGAGAACATGCTAAACCACTAAGCCACCGTGCCGCTCCCTGCCGCAGATTAAATGTCTAAAATTCCTCAGTTCTGTGGGAATGTTGAGTGAATGCTCTTTATTTATATGATGCACGTTAGATCATCTGTATAAACTGTGTTTCCATCTTCCAACCAACGTTCCAGCCATAAAATCAAGTTCAAGTTTTTGTTTTATGTCGCGCTTTTTTTACAACAGTACATCGTCACAAAGCAGCTTTACAGAATGAAAAGCCTTTAAACCCCCAAAGAGCGAGCCGAAGCGACAGCGGCAAGAAAAAAACTCCCTGTTGTGTTGTTATTTTAAGGAAGAAACCTTGGGAGGACCGAGACTCAGTGGGGGACTCTGTGGGAGACTGCGGCGTCTTCGTCGCCCCATCAGGACGTCCACGTTTCTATCGCACTTCCTGCGTGTGGTGGCGGTGGTGACCTGTCCAGAGTGTGTCAGCCTCTCAGCACTGGGATAGGATCTACTTTCCCATGTGACCCTGATTTAGAATCATTTATTAATTCAGGTGGTTTAGATGTAAACACTCAGATGCATTTGCAACATTGACAAGAACAGTTTGGGGAAGGCCAGCATGGTCTATGATACATCCATCTCATCCGTTATCTCCCGCTTTATCCTCTATTAGGGTCGCGCGGGGGGGGGGGGGTTCCCCATGCCCATCCAGGGAAGAACGTCTCGGGCAGATACACCCAGGACAGGGGAGCAATCTATGGCTGGGCACACACTCACTCACACACACACACACTCTATATGGGGCAATTTGGAGAACTCAATTGGAAGTCCGAATCCTCCCCATTAACTAAAAGTTCCCACAGACACACTCTTAAAATCTTGCGAAAACTTTTACCAAGGTCATACACACTCCTGCAGCTCAGAGTCGGCGTCCCAATTCTTTTTTCCCACATGCTGTATGTGTATATCTTTACACTCTGCGGCTCTGATGGATCTTTGATCTGATCCAAACAATATTAATTTGTAAACAGCGAGGCGCATTTTTAACAAAAACCCTGAAATTACTTTCTGTGGCTCTTCGGTGGAATCACATTGTGTGCAAACGCGTCCCTCGGGTTCCTCCCTCCCCCATCACAGGCTCTCAAACTCGGCGACATGCCTTGAATGCTGATTGGTCAATCGGGTGTGTTTATGTCATTGTCTGGGGAAGGCCTGAGATTGTTGCTGGATTTCTCCATGGTAACCGGAGAACAAGTTCAGCTTGCTGCATGAGGCCGGGCGTCCGTAACGCCTTCGCACTCGGTTACTTATTCTAACACGAGGGTCAGGATGAGGACGAGGACAGGGGCGCCGGACGTAGCTCTTGGGGGGACACGGATTACCTGTGTGTTTGTTTACTTCTGTTGTTTTAATTGTGCGCTGTAATTATTCTCGCTGGGAGGAATCATCTGCATCATCTGAATCAAATCAAAGTACTGATTTTATTTATTTATTTTGTCTTTAGAATCAGAATCAGAATCGCCTTCATTGTCATTATGATTTTCATTACAATGAAATCTGGGTGCAAGTCCAAGGGTGCTAGTAAAGAGACGTGAAACAAAATAAAAACCAATTTAATACTATGTATTATATTATAATTAAGTAAAAATAAAATAAAAATATATGGCATAATATATAAGTAATATAAAATACCCATATTGCACAATTTTCTTTACCAGGTTGACCTCCGGAGGTTCGGACTGTGAGCGCGAGCTGCCTGTGTGTTCGCCATGGAGATGTGAGAAAGCTTCGAGAGTGCAACATGGAGTAGAATGCCACAAGGGCTGCCCTGTGTGGTGGTGTAGGAAACCAAAACAATGGAGAGGAGCTGGAACGACAGCAGAGCGGGGGTGCCCCTGTGGACCTCCACCCCCGGGTACACCTCATCACCCAGCCCACCCAGCCCGGGCGGCTCACAGATCAGCCTTGAAGAGGATGAAGAGGGGGGTTTCCGCTGGCTGATGGATGAGAACGGCATCATTGGTCTTGAGGAGGTAAATCTGATGAAGACGTTTGATAAACAGAAAACTAACCATCCATCTTGTGGTTCCCCATGCCCATCCAGGGGAGAACGTTTCTGGCTCTGGGAAGATACACCCCGGACAGGACGCCAATCTATCTCTGGGCACACACTCATTCACTCACACAGAGACACTCTATATGGGGCAATTTGGAGAATCCAATTGACCTTTATCCATGTTTTTTGGACTGTGGAAGGAAACCGGAGAACCCGGAGGAAACCCACACGGACACGGGGAGAACATGGAAACTCCACCCAGACTGGGATTCGAACCGGGAATCCCCAGCGATGAAAGGAGAACATGCTAAACCACTAAGCCACCGTAACAGACAGAAACAGAAAACTAATGCAAATAGAATTATTATTACATGCTACCTTATTTATTGTATGTATTTTTTTTCTGGGTGTTTGGAAAAAAACATGTCTGCACAAGAAGTGATTTGTAAAAGTCGACTGCATTTGTAGATGAATGAGGAGGACGAGCACGTTGGAACTCCAGAGCCTGAAGCAGGTCCTCCGCCCGCAGAGGACGATTTGAGCTTCCGCCTGAGCGACCTGCTGGACTCCGAGCCGCTCTCACAGCCCACAGGAGACGACCGGCTCTCAGCCTCATACGGTACAGACGCCGTTCATCCGTTTGTTTATAATGATGATGCTTCAGTAGCCTCTGAAACATCTTCTCCTGTAGATGATGATGATGATGGTGGTGAGCAGGGCAGTATTTCTCTAGACATCTGGAGTGATGAAGAGGCTAAGGAAGGTTACAGACCCACATCCGGCCAACTTGAAGATCAAAGGATGAAGGTTACTGGTCCTGATGAGAGGAACCACGGCTCCTCGTCCAGGAGCACCCCTCATCCTCAGGTCCTCCCCTGCCTCCCTCAGCCGACCTCACACCGGCTTTACCATCAGCCGGAATTATTTACAGAACCAGACCTGGACACCCAACCTGAAGGTTCTGCGGAGGTTCTGCAGTTCTCCAGCGTCATGCCTCCACCGCATAACGCCTCAACAACCTTCTTAAGAAAACCGTACAGCTACAGACTCACCAAGACGTCCCACACTGATCCCGGTGATGTCAGGTGGGTGGGTTTATCCCCAAAACAAGATTTTAATAAAACACAGAAGCATCATCACTCCACACTGTGCTTCACACGCAAATTGCTGAAAGATCAAAGAGAACAGACAGATTTGTGATGTCATCATAACAGGTTGATTAATACGAATCAGATGATTTATGTAATGACCCCTTGATTTTCAGAAGGGGGCGGCTTAATCACACCACACCAGATTTCTCCAATGTGGAGCCCAGGGTTCGATTCCCCAAAAGCAGCTACAAGCCGCCCAAGCGTCAGCGTCCCCCCCAGGACCGGCGGAGCTCCAAACCAGGAGCCCCCATGATGTACAGGTCTCCGGCGGACATTGTGAGGGAGGCTCTGTTGGTCACTTCTGATGGGATTTCAGACGACGGTGAGAAACCACCGAACGTTACGCTGTCTCCGGAGTTACAATGCCCCCTGCAGGCCAGCGCTATGGTACAGCAGCTTCAGGTAAATACAGAAGGAAGAATACAGGAACTTTTGGCTGTTTTCCTAAGAAAATAAATAAATAATATAGTTTTAAGTCATAAATTGAGGTAAAGTTTTAATAACATTTTCATCAACAGGACGATTACAATAAGCTTCTGACCAAATACGCAGCGGCAGAGAACACCATCGACCGTTTACGCTTGGAAGCCAAGGTTTGTAAGCCTGATTACAATTTATATATATATATACACACACACACACACACAAACGTGTGTATGTATATGTAAAAATAAAAAAATAATAATAATAAAATAAAAAAAAAAATATATATATATATATATATATATATATATATATATATATATATATATATATATATATATATATATATGTGTGTGTGTGTGTGTTAATATATATGTGTGTGTGTGTGTGTATAGATAAATAGATCCGTGTGTTTATACAGTGTAAACTTAGCATCTGTATTCTGTAGAATTGGGTCGTTTGTGTCGTTTGTAACCCTGCAGGTCGATCAGAACAATGAAGCCGACCCTGTTTGAAGTCTAATGGAGTTATTTATAGCGTTCTGTTCTGCGTGATCTGAATGCAAAGCAGATGCAGCTGGCTCGTCTGTAATTGTCATCATGATTACAGCGCCGGCTCGGCCCGGACTGAAACGCTCTGTGTTTATTCAGGAGGACGACACAGCTGCAGGGAGGGATGTATATACCCTCAAAGTATTAAAAACAAGGTTCTGTTGAACTCCAGACAGTCGGTTTGTGGTTTACAGGACGATCCATGAGGGAGAAATATATGAGTGACTGAAATATAAGTACTAAGTAAAAGTACACAGACTGTAAAAATGTACCATATCCTGCCATTGGATCGCCTACAAATGCTAAATATGGCGTTAAAACCAATAAATAAATACAATAAATAAAAACCTGTTGGGAATCGAAGCGAGGCCTTAAAGCCGCTCTAGGTGAGGTTGGTTGGTTCGTTGTAATTCGTAACTCTTCCCTCTGTTTGTGCCTCTCAGGTGCGACTCCATTCGGAACTTCCGAATCCCAGTCCGCAAATTCAGTCCGGTGTTTTCAAGGAGGGCTTAAAGGTCATGACCTTGAGTTTCCCCCAGGCTCAGAGGGCGGAGCTGGTTACAGATCTCCAGCCAACGCAACAGAACCTCGACTCGGGTACGTTTAAAAACGCAGGAGACAAAATACCCAGAACAATATTTTGAATATCTTAAATTCGTCTTTGTGCAGCAGTGCTACATGTCGGCCAGAGGGGGCGCAGTATTGTAGTAATGCTATAACCAGTTTATTAATTAGAGCACAATAAAGCAGTAATTATATGTTGTGGATTATTTCGCATTATCAAAGCAGATGGTCACCCCCCCCCCCTTCTCTGTAGATCCTGTCTCGTCCAGTTGGCGTGGGTCTCTCTCCTCAGCAAAGCTAAGTGAGACTCTCGCCGATCAGGTGCACAGATTTCAGCTTCAGGTTAATACAGTTTATACTTTCCAACCTCAGATTATATCTATATATATAATTAACACACAGAGAGTTCGCCACACAGCCTGCAGTGCTCATAGGCAACATAAGGGGGAGCTCTTCAAGCTTTATTCAGTGTAAAAATAATTGTACTTGGTTAAAGATGACTCGAACGATGCATATGTGATAATAAAACTGTGCTATACGTCTAAATTTAGTTGAGTAGAGTTTTTATGTCCATTACACAGTAGGCATCAAGTAAAAAATACTTACAAAAAATAGTTTTTAATACTATAAAAAAACAACAACTAGAAGCTATTTCAACTGTGTACGTGTGTAAATAAAATACAACCAAAAAAAAAACTAAGCGTAAGCCAGACGCAACTTCCATTAATGCAAATTAATAATGAATCTTGATTTGTGCAGATTAAAGAGTTTGAGAAGCTGTTGAAGTCTGGAAAACTTAATTCGCTGGATCAGACGGAGGTATCTTCATCTTCATCATCATCATTACTATTATTTTTATAACAACACTTAAAATCTGCTTGAATATTAATGACTGATAAATGACAGAAAGAAAAGAGACAGAATTTACTGAATCATGTTAGTAATGTTATCAGTGTGCAGTTTGTCCGCCAGAGGGCACACTGCAACCCCCACTGATTAAACGACAGCCTTAAGATTAAACTAAAGATATTTTGTCAGACTTCTGTTTATTTTGCTGTTTATTTAATAAAGTTATTAATCCGTATTGTGTACTTGTACATGTGCAGGGCTTGTTCCGTCTGACTCAGGGGCAGGAGGCAAATGAAAAGGCTTACCTCACCGCTCGAGGGCAGCATCGTCAACAGAATGGAGGGATTAATACCCCCTTCGACCCTGAGAGGTAATTACAGTTACAATAATTATAAATATTATCAATATTATATTTATTGCTTCTAATTTGCATTTATGTTTTTAGTTTATTTTGGGTCTTATGAGGTTTCTGCTTCGTATTAAAGGGCACTTGAGCGTCTGATATTTCAGTCAGCGTTAAACCTGGAGGACCTGAAGGAGTGGATGGAGCAGTCTGCACCGGCGGCCCTTAAAATGGTGGCAGCCCCACGCCCTCCCTCCTCTGCCCTTCAGCCCGGTGCATCTCTGAAAGAGACCGAGCCGCAGCCCGAGGTAACATGTGACCCACCCGCACCCACACCCACACCCACACCCGCACCCTGACAGGACTGATTTAGCATCGTAACCTTCCTCCGAGCACAAGACGCGTCATGAAGAACTGACCCCTGTTCAGTGAGCGACAGCGTGAGCATGAGGAACGCCCTACTCTGTGTGGACACTAGGTGGTGTCTTAGAGAAGCAGCCACATGCAGATTTACAAAAAAATCTCAGGAAGAGAATTAAATATGAGTGTGGAACCAGCTTTGGTGTTTCTTCAGGTTCAGGTTCTCTCCTGGACCTTCCAACCGAGACAGAGGATGGCGCTGTTTCAGATGTTGTGATGCTTCCTCAATCAGTCCTCCCACTTATCATACACCGTGATGACTCTGATCTCAGTGTTATTAAAGTTGACTTTAGATGCTAATATCTCATATTGTCCCTTTAATCAGAGGCCGGTCGCTGCACTTCACCCGAAACGGACTGTGGGGTCGGAGGGGAGGTCTTTTCGTGATGGAAGTAAAATGAACCCAGAGCAAGACGAAGAGGAGATGATACCTTCAGCCCGCCATTCCCTGATGCACAGACCCCAACGTGCAGGGATGGACTTCTGTGACCTCATGAACTCGTGAGAACATTATTTTTTGGGGGTCTACAGTGTGATGTGCTTCTGATCAACTCCAGACTTTCTTTTTCTTTTTAATTCGGTTTAGATAGATAGAATACTTTATTCATACCAAAGGAAATTTAGCAGCCAGTAATCGTAACAGTACAATAAAAAACAGAATTATTTAAAAAAAATTTATTAGAGGGAATGAATAAAAAAAAAAA